>MU160331.1:64589-78159 GCA_015888305.1 Antheraea pernyi | reverse complement strand
CGGTTACATACATACATACAGGTGAAGCTAATAAAAGCGTGATAAAAATATAAGGGAACTTGAAAAACGTAATTTTACGTTTTTCAAGTTCCCTTATATCTTCTATCTTCTATCTATATTATATTATATATTATAATCTCAGACTCGATTTTTGGGATAGCCTTTAGCTCTTTCAGCGATGAGCTTTTAATGTCATCTATGCTTGTAAAAAGAGGGCCCATTAAGGTTCTCTTTAATTTTGGACATAGAAAAAAATCACACGGAGCCATGTCTGGCGAATATGGAGACTGGGGAATCGTTGCAGTATTGTTTTTGATCAAGAATTCATGAACAAGCAACGAAGTGAAGCAACAAATTTTGCTGTCACGCGTTTCATACCCAAAACATTCGAAAAAATTTCATGGCATGAGCCAATCGATATGCCAACATCATCAGCGACTTCTCTGGCTGTGATTTGGTGATCTGTCATAACCATTACTTTCACTTTTTCCACGTTTTCATCGGTTGTTGATGTGCTGGGACGTCCGGGGCGCTTGTCATCTTCAAAATCTTCACGGCCACCTTGGAAACGCTTATACCACTCATAAACTCTTTTTTTTTACTCATAAGACTCATCATAGGCCTTTGTTAATATTTTCTTACAGTTTATTTCAATTTTTACGCAAAATTTCAACATTCAAAATACTTTTAAAAAACCAAAATCGCCAAGTTCATAAAACACGTCTAACCTTAGCCTTAATGAATTTAACGGACTATCCCGAGTCCGGATCAAAGGGAGCTGTTTAAAACTAAACAAAATAGGAAAACAACGCAAATAAGTACCTGAGCGAGACAGGGGAAAAATAACATAAGACTACTTAACGATACTGAACGATATTGACTTTGCAAGGTCTTCACAGCTTCACCGTACTACTAAGGCGAGCACTTAAGGCACTCAGCAAGGGCGCACGGCACACCTCGGCTTAGGCTGTTACCTGAGAAACCCAAACTAACCTAGCTAAGCTATTCTAAACTATTCATACATATATTCGTTTGTGAATCGTACAATAAAAATTGCATGATTCACAAACGCATGTATATCGGAAGTGGAACGAACTAAACTATTCGATACAGTTCGATAAGGGAAAAAAACAAAACCGCCGCCTCGTCCAGCTCCATCTCGGATCCGGAATCCGAGCTGGAGCTTGGCGCCTGAGCACGGACTTGATCCGCAGGATTCAGCGGCGAATCCGACGAATCCAGGGACGACTCCGAATCGTTTTCGAGAACCGCGAACGAATTCTTGAGCGCTAGTCGTGACGCATTCTTACCCTTCGTATAAATAGCCACGAAGGCTTCAAATGACGCGTTCAAATCTAAATTGGAACCCTGTTCCTCTAAGTACCTAGTGTACTGCGTTAATAATTCTAAGTCGGCCATACCGAGGCCGGAGGGTGCGTATGTTTATAGGTATCTTTAAATGTATGTTCCTAAAAGATGAAGTTTTATATTAACACACGCATATCATGAATATTCTCTTTTGCACAATTTAAATAATTTCTTTACATATATGTAATATAAATCGATAGTCATATAATAAATACATCCCATAATTTTGTAAAACATTCCAATGTTTTGATATTTAATCTGACAGTCCGAAGCACAGATTATGGCAGACTTTATTCTGTGACACAGACTAAAAAACATGTTCTCAATATTAAAATCATTATTTAAGCATGATTTTAATAGCTGTGATATATTTTTATAATATTTAACCTTATATAAATCATTACTCTAGCGTTATAAAGGTAGATAACACTACAAAAACTATGAATCAAGCTAAAAGATATAACACTTTACTGTGACGTATTGTGTGTATACTATGACCGGATACACTTAACGACGCCGTTATGAATCGATCGTGAAACGTTCTTGATCCTCGATTCGATTTGGTTCAAGAGTACCCTTTTAGTTCGAGTTTGGATCAACATCAATTTCGAATCAGAAACAAAACCAAATTGAAATCAATTTCAAGAGTTAGACCCCAGGTATGAAGCCAAATGCAATATTTAAAGCTCTCCATACACTTGGTATTAGTGACAACAATAAAAGTACAATGAGACCTCCTCTGTTTGAGACAGAAAAAGATCTGGCCGTCCACGTAGTGTTCGTACGAAAAAGGTGGTTAAAGCAGTCAATCACCTACCCTCGAACAGAAGACATTTCTTTCTGTAAGATTTTCGATTCTGGGTTGGATCGTGGCTACAAGATTTTCAAGACTATGATCAGTTTTAGCCAATCCACATATGTTTAACCCAAATGTTTAAAACAATTGTTTACCCGTACGAAGCCGGGACGGGCCGCTAGTACATTATATATTTGTTGATAGTGTACAGTTGACGTAGCAAATATACTTGATTTCCGAAAAAACTTAGTACCCCTCAGCTTATAACCTGCAAACATGACATTCAACAGTTAGCCGGTTTATTCACTCGAACTATTTCAAGTTTATTAATTACTGGTAAATAACCTGAGTCAATAACTCTTGGAGATTTATACCCTTGTCGGAACGAATTAGAGAGTGAAAAGTTTAATTCTGAACAATGTTTCGAATTCCATTAAATTATGTACTCTTAGTCATCATCAAACGCAAACTCTCAAAGATTCAATATCCAAATAATTGGAATACTTGTATAATTTATTTAAGCGTAACCAAAAGTTTGGGACCCCTGTCAAAACATGTTATTTCATCAAAATGCTTAATTGTTGCGGCGCCACTTAGGTATTGTGGCTAAGTTCGACCGGTAGGTTCCAGTGGGTTTGTATTATTAATTAATATGTTATTATTTCAAATTGAAATAAATGAAAATGTAAACACAGCCTCCAACGTTTCATTTTAATAAGTATTTCTGGATATATTCTTACCAATACCAAATTCAAAAAGTCGAAAATTGTATGTCTTTATATAAACGGTATATGGTATATGTTCCTATACTTGCTAGATCGTGGAAGGCCATAAAGGAAATGATGGTGGCTATTTAACTATCTTTGGCTGAATACAGTCAAGCAAACCCCAAGAAAGTTGTCTTCATCAGGCAGTCGGTTATAAAACATTTAGCCGTATTTCAATTCACAATAAGTAAGAAGAAAAGTGTTATGCTGATCCTATGTTATTTGTAAATTGCAGAAATAAAGTATTCTCCAACTTATCTATATAATATAGTATGTAGGATTTTAAAAATATTCTACGGGATTTAACGTTTTTCCATAACTTTATCTAATTTTAAGTGACGGTGTAGTAGATAATGGTAAGTCGCTAAATTTGGAGGGAAACCTGTTCATTAGTACAGCTACCGGAATACAACATACCTATAGGTGCTTTGCCACAAATTTTAAACTCGAGGGTGGTAGATAGCCAGGAGGGCTTAGAGAAATTCCTTCCAACAGGTTATAGTTTCATTATGATATTTTCCTTTACTGAATGCTTCGATTCATTCAAAAGAATCTAACCCACGTCGGTCAACACTGCGTACAGACAAGGTAAGTAATTACCCATCATCGCTCAACTAAAATGATCCGTTAAATTACCGCAAATTGTTACATTTTTGATTTCGATGACTTAAGCTTAAATCGGTGAGTGTTAACTCCTATTATTAGGAATTTTGTCTAACACTAATATGGCAGTTTGACTTCACGACTAGTTAGACTACTAGGAATGTCAAAAAATTCTATCCAAACACACAAAAAAGTGGGTTAACAAAAACGTGGTTAAATTACATTTATCAAAGGCGATTCACAACTGATATGTTATTGAGTCTCACAGTGTCCTTACCCAACAAACTTATCACAGATCACTATCGCTAATGATGTTTTACCATCAAATACTTCAGTTCCACGCCGTGATTTATACGATCCCGAAAGTTTACGGCAAAAAGCGAACCGAATCAGTAATTAAGATAGGCTCTCTTGTTCGTAACATATTCCAAAAAGTTCTCCTCGAAGGTTACTACGTGACTTGACTTTATCCTGATGTCTAATTAGTGGATTGATGAGCTACTAATTTATTAGATAGCTGAACTGAAGCTTAATAAATCTTATTGTAATCTGGTGTATAAATGTATAGTAAATATTTCGGTAATTACCAACTTTTACATTTACAGTTGAGTCAAAAGTGTAAGGAAGGTACGGGCATAATCACCACACTGGTCCACTACGTCTTGGCTATTTCTCATGATGGTCCCTTTAACGTCAGTGTTTTCAATTTAAATTATTTCATGTACCCACATTCTGAAAAATTCTTTGGTATACGTTAAGGTTCCAGCATAAAGTAATTAATAATACATTTCCCTGGTCAAACCACTAGATCATCACGGCTTTTTTTCTAAGCATTTTTCACGTTAATATTTCATAATTTACTATTAATTACTGGATATTTTATTAATACAAATAGCACATCTTCACTTCCATCATTTGATGAGTTACCAAAGTTCTTTCATTTTATATTTATTTATGAACAATCTCAATAACGTTCTAAAATTAGAATGAATCTCAAAAGGGACTTAATTCACGCAGAAACTCGTTGATTGTAAGTCTATTTTTAGAGTTAGAAATGAAATGTTCTTTGAATTTACCTTTCCATCCTCATTTATCACATAATCTACGCAATAAAAATGAGATTGTTAAACTCTAATACTGCTTGACCGATCGCAATAACATTTGGTACAATTAAGTACCTTTCATGGATGCGTACCAATTTTTACTAAATTATAATATAATGATAGCAGGAAAACCATGTCCATGAAAGGTACTTAATTGTACCAAATGTTATTGCGATCGGTCAAGCAGTATTAGAGTTTAACAATCTCATTTTTATTGCGTAGATTATGTGATAAATGAGGATGGAAAGGTAAATTCAAAGAACATTTCATTTCTAACTCTAAAAATAGACTTACAAGAAACACAAGTAGAAAATCAACGAGTTTCTGCGTGAATTAAGTCCCTTTTGAGATTCATTCTAATTTTAGAACGTTATTGAGATTGTTCATAAATAAATATAAAATGAAAGAACTTTGGTAACTCATCAAATGATGGAAGTGAAGATGTGCTATTTGTATTAATAAAATATCCAGTAATTAATAGTAAATTATGAAATATTAACGTGAAAAATGCTTAGAAAAAAAGCCGTGATGATCTAGTGGTTTGACCAGGGAAATGTATTATTAATTACTTTATGCTGGAACCTTAACGTATACCAAAGAATTTTTCAGAATGTGGCTACATGAAATAATTTAAATTGAAAACACTGACGTTAAAGGGACCATCATGAGAAATAGCCAAGACGTAGTGGACCAGTGTGGTGATTATGCCCGTACCTTCCTTACACTTTTGACTCAACTGTAAATGTAAAAGTTGGTAATTACCGAAATATTTACTATACATTTATACACCAGATTACAATAAGATTTATTAAGCTTCAGTTCAGCTATCTAATAAATTAGTAGCTCATCAATCCACTAATTAGACATCAGGATAAAGTCAAGTCACGTAGTAACCTTCGAGAACTTTTTGGAATATGTTACGAACAAGAGAGCCTATCTTAATTACTGATTCGGTTCGCTTTTTGCCGTAAACTTTCGGGATCGTATAAATCACGGCGTGGAACTGAAGTATTTGATGGTAAAACATCATTAGCGATAGTGATCTGTGATAAGTTTGTTGGGTAAGGACACTGTGAGACTCAATAACATATCAGTTGTGAATCGCCTTTGATAAATGTAATTTAACCACGTTTTTGTTAACCCACTTTTTTGTGTGTTTGGATAGAATTTTTTGACATTCCTAGTAGTCTAACTAGTCGTGAAGTCAAACTGCCATATTAGTGTTAGACAAAATTCCTAATAATAGGAGTTAACACTCACCGATTTAAGCTTAAGTCATCGAAATCAAAAATGTAACAATTTGCGGTAATTTAACGGATCATTTTAGTTGAGCGATGATGGGTAATTACTTACCTTGTCTGTACGCAGTGTTGACCGACGTGGGTTAGATTCTTTTGAATGAATCGAAGCATTCAGTAAAGGAAAATATCATAATGAAACTATAACCTGTTGGAAGGAATTTCTCTAAGCCCTCCTGGCTATCTACCACCCTCGAGTTTAAAATTTGTGGCAAAGCACCTATAGGTATGTTGTATTCCGGTAGCTGTACTAATGAACAGGTTTCCCTCCAAATTTAGCGACTTACCATTATCTACTACACCGTCACTTAAAATTAGATAAAGTTATGGAAAAACGTTAAATCCCGTAGAATATTTTTAAAATCCTACATACTATATTATATAGATAAGTTGGAGAATACTTTATTTCTGCAATTTACAAATAACATAGGATCAGCATAACACTTTTCTTCTTACTTATTGTGAATTGAAATACGGCTAAATGTTTTATAACCGACTGCCTGATGAAGACAACTTTCTTGGGGTTTGCTTGACTGTATTCAGCCAAAGATAGTTAAATAGCCACCATCATTTCCTTTATGGCCTTCCACGATCTAGCAAGTATAGGAACATATACCATATACCGTTTATATAAAGACATACAATTTTCGACTTTTTGAATTTGGTATTGGTAAGAATATATCCAGAAATACTTATTGAAATGAAACGTGGAAGGCCGTGTTTTCGTTTTTATGTATGTCAATTAGAAATAATAAGATATGAAATAATAATAAAAACCTACTGGAATCTACCGGTCGAACTTAGCCACAATACCTAAGTGGCGCCGCAACAATTAAGCATTTTGATGAAATAACATGTTTTGACAGGGGTTCTAAACTTTTGGTTACGCTTAAATAAATTATACAAGTATTCCAATTATTTGGATATTGAATCTTTGAGAGTTTGCGTTTGATGATGACTAAGAGTACATAATTTAATGGAATTCGAAACATTGTTCAGAATTAAACTTTTCACTCTCTAATTCGTTCCGACAAGGGTATAAATCTCCAAGAGTTATTGACTCAGGTTATTTACCAGTAATTAATAAACTTGAAATAGTTCGAGTGAATAAACCGGCTAACTGTTGAATGTCATGTTTGCAGGTTATAAGCTGAGGGGTACTAAGTTTTTTCGGAAATCAAGTATATTTGCTACGTCAACTGTACACTATCAACAAATATATAATGTACTAGCGGCCCGTCCCGGCTTCGTACGGGTAAACAATTGTTTTAAACATTTGGGTTAAACATATGTGGATTGGCTAAAACTGATCATAGTCTTGAAAATCTTGTAGCCACGATCCAACCCAGAATCGAAAATCTTACAGAAAGAAATGTCTTCTGTTCGAGGGTAGATGATTGTGATAACCTAACAAAATGATAAGATGAAAAAAACTACCCGGTGAATTCAACTATTTTGCTTCATGATAGCTTAGCGGGAACTACTCTTTACTGTATCAGGCAAATTAACTCACAGTTAAGCTAAACACTGGTGAAACAGGCCATAATAAACACGCTATTTAAAAAAAAATGAGCGAATTATCTGTGATTATTTGCCAAAAAGGTTTTTACTGGTTCTTTCCAGATGTGCAGCACATACCATTTGCTTCATCACTCCATTTTTTAGCATAACATTTGGTACAAATCTTATTGGTTCCCAATTTGGATTTTGTTCTGATGAAAATAATCAATTTGTGGATTGTAACTGAATGCCGACCTGTTACTATGAGCTAAAATTCTATTGCGCGAATAATCTGTGCGGTTACCTACGCTATAGATGTGCGCACCCCTCTCCTGTGACCCACATCTCCGACGACCTCAAAGAACAGAAGCTCCCTGTTCGCCAGGTACATCGCATGCGCTCTCCGCGCACCAAGGCCCCATACGACATGGTAGTATTCATTCTCAATCGCACCCATCAAGGGTAAGCGATATTCAATATCACGACCCTCTGCGGACTCTCCGGCGTTATCGTCGAGCCTGACCCCGCGCTGTCCTTTTCAATGTCCAGTATTGACTATATGGGTCAATTACTGATTTTCCACAAATACTCCGAGATCTCGGCGTTCGACGCAACATCGAAAAATCCTGAATTATGTGCCATTACAGCTCTCGATAGGTTTCCCGCCATCTCGGCTACCCTACAAAGATTCGCGCGTGCTGCCGTTCAAAAATAAATAATTCATATAAGATAGAGAAAATTCATGTATTTACGTCTATCTTCCCCTAAAATTACCGAATAATAGTAATTTTGTTATTTATATTTTTGGATTCCGGCACCGACGCCGTTCAATCAACTTTTAAATTCGATCTTTTAATATGCGTGTTTGCGCCCACGCACGCGTAACCCTCCCTCGTGCCGCGATGAAGTTACAAGGGGTACAGGGAAGACATTTATCGGCAATATATGTAGGTTAATTTTTATTTTCATTGGACTTTTAAGTAAAGCTGCGAACAAGTGCTAGACTTATTTTAAAAGATTTTTCACATACCAACTGGGTATATGTTTTAGTGAGTCCCTGAATAGTTTGGATTCACAATTGGAAGTGCTAATGTCGCTGCAATCGGGTTTTAGGTTTTTTAAGATTATTTGCGTTTAAAAATCCAATTGAAACCAATAACAACCGATTTGGTGTAGACGAAGTTGCACGGGTCAGCTAGTATATATATATAAACGGTATATGGTATACGTTCCTATACTTGCTAGGCGATCGTGGAAGGCCTTAAGGGAAATGATGGTGGTTATTTAGATATCTTTGGCTGAATACTGACAAGCAAATCCCAAGAAAAGTTGTCTTCAAGCAGGTAGCTGGATATAAAATATTTAGCCGTATTTCAATTCACAATCAGAAAGAAGAAAAGTGTTATGCTGACCCTATCTGCGCAGGTGGGGTGAGAGAAAAAGGAGTATATATATTACTTTTAAATTGCAGAAATAAAGTATTTTTTTAATAATCTATGGGATTTAACGTTTCCCATAATTTTATTTTATTTTAAATGACGGTGTAGTCAAAACTGGTAAGTCGCTAAATTTGGAGAGAGACCGGTTCATAAGTACAGCTACCGGAACACAACATACATATAAACGTGTCTGGCCACAACTTTTAAATTTTGAGGGTGGTAGCTAGCCAGGAAGGCTTAGAGAAAATCCTTCCAAAACATTATGGTTTTGATGATTCCAAAATGATGTTTTCCTTCAATGAATGTTTCGACTCATTCACAAGGAATTCAACCCACGTCGGTCAACACTGCGTACAGACAAAGTAAGTAATGAGCCATCTAAATTGATCTGTTAAATTGCCGCAAACTGTTACATTTTTGATTTCGATGGCTTAAGCTTAAAGCGGTGAGGTTTAACTACTACTATTATGAATTTCGTCTAACACTAATATGGCAGTTTGACTTCACGACTAGGTAGACTACTAGGTACGATCAAAAAATTCTGTCCAAACACACAAGAAAGTGGGTTAACAAAAACGTGGTAAAAGTACATTTATCAAAGGCGATTCACAACTGATATGTTATTGAGTCTCACTGTGTCCCTACCCAACTAATGCATATTTTAATTAATTTAATGTACTTCTAATGCATTTTATATAAAATAAATAGTTTTCTGCACTTCTCCTCCATATAAACTTTACCTATGCCAAGTTTCACGTTCATCCGTTAGCGCATTTCTCCTAAAAAGGGATACAAAGTTTGGGCTTCACGTATTAAAATATATATGATGATGATGATAATATGATACATTATATATAGCTATATGTTATTATTCAAATTGGTTTTGTAATTAATTCGGTAATTTTTGGAAATTACGCTGCCAAACTGTCTGTTGACCCGTGCCTGATAAAATCTACATTCGTTTCTAGGGAGCTTAAACCATTAGGGTTCTGGGGACTCGAGAGGTTACATTAAGCAGAATGGAGAATACAAACAGTTTGTATGGTACGGCTTACATTTAACGCAAACTAATTACACATTTTACCATCATCGACATGACTTTTGTGAATGCTTCGCAGAACTCGAACTAGATTGTTTAAATCAAAATTTGATACTTTAGTTTAAATTATCATCAAAAAGATATTGAACAATGAAGAAGACCATCAATCTTGTGACTTCGTGCTACATTCAAAATTTTCCCAACTATTGTTCCCGATAATAACGTTCGGATTATAAATCGCAACCTTGCTTTGATATTTTTCGACAATACCCGACAAAAGATCGAGCAACCCTTTCTAGTGAATTTTTAAAAGGCTTTCACTACTTTTTTTTTCGTATTCTTATTGAATTGATCGTAGAAGTTATTTTTCAATAGAACCGAACCAATCTTTATGGATTGTCTTGAGCTTGTATAAGGTGTTACCTTTGAAAATGCAGTTTCATATAAAGATTTTTTTTTATTGTAGCACGGTAAAGTGACTGCACTATGCCTGATGGTAAGCACAGTACAGTCCAAAAACAATGGCGACCTCCGAGTGACACACTATCCATCGCTGGTCGCCGCTGTCATGCCGGCCTACGAATAACTGGATATGCACAGGCTGATCCCGAAACGTGACCCGCAGAAGCGAATCACAATGACGGGCTTTTTCGCCATATACATGGTGGTTTTGACCCAGTCAGGCTGTAAAACCCTACCACCCCGCTTTCGCCATTGCCTTGTTCGTTATTCAGCAGGGTACACCACGTGCAGGTGAGGTTGGCTTGGGTGTCTCAAGTCTTATGATGTTATTCGACACCCCTTACACCCTAAATCCAGCATTTTTCTTTAAATAGATAGATGTATATTTCATTAATCCAGATACTAGCCATTATTATCGATGCACCTTTGCAATTTTAATGGAAAGTCTATTATGTATCTGCTATAGAAATCGTAGGGACGGGAATCGATGAATCGCTTAGGCACCTTTTTACTGCCACATCGGATTTGAAATTTTGTCTCTGTACGAGCAATCGTACCTATTTCCTTAGTAAACAATATAATTTTATAAGTAAAACATTTTTAACGAAAATAAAACAAAGAACCTTTTACCTTTTACGGGTACGATTGTTTAATTTCACTGATGCGTTCATAATTTAAATTATAATTTTCTATCAATGATCACTATCAACCATCATCAACAAATTATCATAATACTGTAGAACATCCCTGCAGTCTCTATAAAAAGTCATCTAAACTCAGAAAAAATCTCTGGTGGGTATGATAGGTAACGAAGAGCTTCCAGTTGTAACTCCTATAGTTTTGGAACGATCCACTTAGTTAATACATTTATAGAATATATTACTATGAACAAAAGGCAGTTATAGTCTCTTGTGTAAACAGATGAAGTAAATAAATAATATAACCATATGTACTATAACGTATTTCTGCCGTAATCTGAATAAAATTTGATAATAGAAGCCAAAATTAACCTCGGTATAGCCATATTGATGATATTCTTTCGGCCGCTGAAATATTACAATTTTCCATGCACGAGTCAAAACTCTTCGATATCATATAAATAAATTTAATTAATTTCATCTCTTCCTTGAAAAAATATTTCAAAAAGATGGCCATGATACATTTTTTTAATCAATATTTATTGCAGAACTACTAAATCAACGCGATTGTCATGATTTGTCCTGTTAAAGTGAAGTGATAAATCAATGGTATTCCGTTACAGCTAACAGGCTTCATTATAGAGTGGTAAAGTCTCGCTGAAGCTATTTCTGGTTTCAGCATGAATGGATCGGCTTCCATGAATGGGTGCCACCCGACCCACAGAAACACCGACATGAAGTAACAGAGCTTGCATTCTTGCGTTTAAACTAACCTACATATATTGGCGGTAACGAAAAAAAATAACTTGAGGGGTCTATGGACCCCAGTTGGAACCAAATTACTTTCCCTTTTTTGTAGACATTTATTACACAATCAGTATAGTTTACATTATAAAATATCAAGTTGATAGAGTTCAATTGTAAATTAAACGATAAAAATATTTATAAAATAAATAATAATAAATTAAACACTGAATGATATGGGATAGCCAAGTTAATACATCAAAAGGTAATGCTTGAGTTGGTTTGCTATTGAAATGAAAATTATATATATGTATATGTTGTATACACTCTCACTCTTTATCTGTCACGGCACCTAAACTACTGTACATAGAATCTGCACATCCACAATACGTAAAAATAAAATTAAATAATCATCTCTACCACTTACTTTATCATAACTATATTCTACTTGTATCAAAACTTTTTCACACTCCATTGTGTTTAAGAAAACTATAAATATGAAAAAATATGAGAATCGCGTCGACGCGTCAAATGTCACTTGCCTGTAACTATTCGTCTAAGAGCTAGCAAAGGTATCGACAGCGAATTCAATAAGCCAGTTTTTTATATATCTTTATGTTCTTCCACATAGCATGCGGACTACCTGGCTGCCGGTAAACGTTGCGTTTATTTGTGCATATCGCACCTTTACAGACAAAAATATTGATTTTTAAATAATTTTAGCATGTTTTTGTCACTAAATTTGATATGCTATTAAAACATTGTATTATTATTGCCAGACATTTTTGTTGTTGACAATAATGTGTGTAATGCTATTTTTCGTAAATAAAAATAATTTCAAACCATGTTGGGATAGCCGTAATTTTATTTAGACATAAATAAGTAAAAATTTAATCTTCCAGTCAGTTATTTACTCAATAGTCAACTTTTTGTATGTGGTAGAGCCACACTGAAGCTATTACTGGCTACAGCATGAATGGATCGGCTCGGACGGAGTAGTACCACCCTCTCACAGAAAACCGACGTGAAGTAACAATGCTTGCATTGTTGCGTTTCGTTCGGTCAGTGAGAACACCGGAAGCCCACCTCCCCTTCTCTTCCCCCTTCCCTTCTCTCCCCCCTCCCAACACAGGCTGGCAACGCACTTGCAACTCCCCTGGTGTTGCAAGTGTCTATGGACGGTGGTCATCACTTAACATCAGGTGACCCACCTGTAAGTGTACCTACTATAATAGTCAAAAAAGTCAGACCGATTTATTTCTATAAAAATAATATGTGTATAGAATAACTTAGCTACAGCTTTAGTTTAGTACAGCACTGTCTGCACGATAAAGATAGCGATAATTGTAGCAGCGTATGTTATCGAAGCATGTATTTAAGATGGCGTCGTTAATAAAATGAAATATGTTCTCTGCAATGGAAAAAATAAAATGGTTTGAAATTAATTATTTTTATTTATAAAATATATCATCGGGCACATTATTGCATATAAAAAATATCTAGCTGTGATAAATTCATGATTTTAATAGCGTTTAAAAGTTACTGAAAAAAAATTGTTTCTAAATTTATTTATAAATCAAAGTTTTGACCTGTAAAAGTATGATGCGCTTTAAAAAACACAACGTTAACCGGCTACCAGGTACCCTGAATCCTGTTTGGAAGGGCATAATATATCTTCATATTAAAGAACCAGCTTTTCTAAAATTCTCGTTCTTCCAACGTTGCTGGCTCTTGTACTAAGGTGTCGCAAAAAAATCTAATTACATTAACTAATTTCTTTTCTTTCGTTATCCTGGAGAACCCCTTGCGTTTT
>MU160331.1:27634-63631 GCA_015888305.1 Antheraea pernyi | reverse complement strand
TTAAATATGTATAGGACATATTGTTATAAAAATCAATTGCCGAATGTATGCAAGCGGATCACTTCAGATCGGTACATATTGAAAAATCGAACGGAAGAGTGAAAATTTCGGGTTAAAAAATCTCCTTTTAAAAAGTGAGTTCAAATCAAATCAAATCAAAATATCCTTTATTCAATTTAGGCTCTGAGAAGGCGCTTATGAACGTCAAAGCTACCACCGGTTCGGAAAATAGCCCAGTCATCGAGAAGAACCGACAAGACACTCGATCTGGTTTATTTTTTCATGTCATATATTTCTATAGTAATATAAATATTCACATTCGTTATTAGTGGATGCACAGAGAGGGGCGTCATCCCCAGAGGTCACAATCGTTCATCCACCCATTATAGCCTTTAGATATTAAAACCCGCTTGACATGGTTCTTGAACTCACTATCAGGCAAATCGGTAATGTGTTTTGGGACTTTGTTATAAAACCTAACTAACAACATTTTAGTGTTCTCGGACGGTACTAAAAGAAAAACAAACTAAAGAGGACACGTAAACCTTCAAGATAATGTACTGTCCAACTTAAATGCGAACAATAAAGGTCGATGGTTGTAAGTTGGAACCGTGGGAGGGACCGTAAACAGGAGATTTCATGTTTCACCCGGTTCCTAACAAATTGATTCGACTTAGAAGGGGATAGTTGGTTTTAGAGACTTGTTCGCATTAATCTTATACTTGGATATTGTAGTAGTAAAATTTGTTAGAATAAACTGTCTTTTGTCATAGTAGCACTGAACGATGCAATCCAAAACAGTGATAACCATTAAGAGATTTACAGTCCATAGGCAGTTACCGCTATCATATCAGCCTGTGACGTTTCTTAGTGATCAAAATATCCAGCTTCTTTAGCAAAAAGATCAACAGTTTCATTACCCTGAATACTATTATGGCCAGATCTACATAAATTCCTACACTATACAAATGGAATTGAATAATTCAGATATTTCATTGATTCAAATGGAATTGAACAAATCTGATAAATGATATTTAATTGAAATATGTCAAACATGTCAAAATAATGTCAAATGTAGTGTAAAAAGTTTCAGTCTTGTTTTGCGAGGATAAATACTGAACATAGGTTTCTTAGTGATCAAAATATCCAGTTTGGGTAGCTTCTTTAGCAAAAAGATCAACAGTTTCATTACCCTGAATTCTATTATGGCCATATCTACATAAATTCCTAAACAATGACATTGATACAAATGGAATTGAATAATTCTGATATTTCATTGATTCAAATGGAATTGAATAAATCTGATAATTGATATTTAATTGAAATATGTCAAACATGTCAAAATAATGTAAAATGTAGTGTAAAAAGTTTATATATATATATTTTATTTCAATATATATATATATATATTTCAATAAACATTAAAATATTGACATTGACATTGGTGATATTGCTTTACTGTTACGACAACACGAAGTGAAAGCAGTCCTGTCACCTAAAAATTTTGACATTTAATAGGACCAAAGAGAATAATAATAATTTCCGTGGTTCCATAAATTTACTAAAGATAAATTATTTATCAATTAATTATTAATGTATATAATGAATTTACATATTTATTATACAATTAACATATAATTTGACCAGTTGATTTCAAATGGCATGTAAAGCATGCAACGTCAATCATGTTAAAAATATTGAAAAGGTAATTGGAACGTAAAACTAAAATGACGGATGTCAATAAGTCTTTCATTTACACGTGTGTATACGTTGTGTAAAATTCAAGCAGTAGTGTGATTAACGCATATTTTAATTAATTTAATGTATTTCTAATTCATTTTATATAAAAAAATAGCTTTCTTCACTTCTCCTCCATATAAACTTTAACTATGCCAAATTTCATGTTCATCCGTTCGCGCAGTTCGCTTAAAAAGCGGTACAAAGTTTTGGCTTCACGTATTAGTATATAAGATGATAAGGACCACATATCTAAGAAGTAAAGCTAAAAAAATCGAACTGACAGACAGACATTTCTAAAAATGATTGAAATGTATTTTATTTAATATTCCTAGATACCTGCAACAATCTTTTTCATAATAATCTAAAATGATTGTTTAACCACAGTGTTTATCCTCACCACTTTTCGTCACACAAAAAGATTGCCGATCAGAATTTTAAAGCTCACTCAAAGATATTGCTACGACATGCTTATCGTATGCTTACGAGTATAATAAGAATGAACCACTATTGACCTGCGATACCGCGCTATTGACTCTATCGGGGTGTTACTACTGACCTCGAACGCTATTGGTGGAAGTTATCGGCTGTTCATTATTCATTCCGGTGTGAGACTACATCGGTGGCATATAAAGGGCAAGATGTCGCTGATCTGGGCGCACTCCTATGTGGAAGTTATTGTAAGGCGAAGCTCTGGCCAAATGAATAGTGACAGTATCTACTTAGTGTTTATTGGCAATCCTGATTGTATCGACCCTATACGTGATTAGTGTAACAATTAGTTTATTGTTGAAGATAACATTTTTCAATCTACCTATCCACCTTTTTAGAGTAATAAAATAATAAAGAACTCTACGTGGCAATTTAATATACGTAGTTAAAATTCACAAGGTTTGCAGATTATAAGACAAAATCGGTTAAAAATATTATCAAAGTTTGTTTTCTTTAATATTTCCATATTCTGCAAATTCATGACTTAATAATATATATTTTTAACTTAATGTTGTACATTATTGTACGAGGACTTAAGTGAATACTTGAGCCTCACCCACGACGTGGCTTTCCCACAAATTATTCAAATGTGGCAAATCGATAGTCGCTCGCGTTAAAGGGCGTTGCCAGTAGAGAATGCATTTTTAAACTGTCGTATGGAAATTAGAAATCAATATTTTATAGAAAACCCGTTAAGTAAGTAATGCTTTTGATAATATCGAAAATTTAAAAAGAAAAAAGTCGAGCCAGTCACAAGGACTGCCGACAGAATTGATTTTGAACATTTTTTTAAAATATCTTAAATGGCTAACGAACAGATGGGTCACCTTATGTTAAGTGATCTCCACTGTCCATAGACACTTGCAACACCAAAGGAGTCGCCAGCCAGTGTTTGGGGGGAGGGGAAGGAAAGGGTGGGAAGGGAAGGGGAGGGAAAAGGAAGGTGGGCCTCCGGCGTTCTCACTGACCAAAAGAAACGCAACAATGCAAGCACTGTTACTTCACGTCGATTTTCTGTAAAAGGGTGGTACTACCCCGGGCGAGCCGACCCATGCATGCTGAAACCAGTAGTAGCATCAGCGTGGCTGTACCACCTACCCATGGAATAACTGTGTTCTTTTTTGAATTTCTATAATAATTCCCGTTACGCTTACTAGTATGTGATGACACGAAATCAAAAGTTTATCTCCTGTCAAAAATACTGTTTTGAATTCAATAAGAATATTTTTTTAAATATATATCATAGGAGGCAAACGAACAGGCGGGTCACCTGATGGTAATTGATCACCGCCGTCCGTAGGCACTTGCAACACCAGGGGAGTCGTAAGTGCATTGCCAGCCTGTGTTTGGGGAAGGGAAAGTGGGAGAGGGAGAGGGAGAGGAGAAGGGATGGGTGAACGGAGGGTGAGGGTAGGTGGGTCTCCGGCGCTCTCACTAATCGGACGAAACGCAACAATGCAAGTACTGTTACTTCACGTCGGTGTCCTGTGAGAGGGTGGTACTACCCCGGACAAGTCGACCCTTTCATACTGAAACCAGTAATAGTTTCAGCATGGCTCTACCACCTACAAGCATGACTCTACCACGTACAGCATGGCTCTACCACCTACAGGCATGACTCTACCACGTAAAGCATGGCTCTACCACCTACAAAAGCATGGCTTTACCACCAAACCTCGGTGCATCTTATAAATATACAAAAGAACATTTCCGAAAATTATAGTGTACCATTAAGACCTTGAATACTAAGATAGAATTCCTTGAATCTATTTAGCCAATAACAAATACTCAAAAGTTATTATGACGGTAGCAAGTGAGTTCATATGTACTTGCACATCCGTTTTAAAAATAACTGAGATAGTTCAAGTTATTATTAAATCGATTTTGAAAAAATAAAAGATTACTTTAACCCCTGGATTGTCCAAAACCATAAAGGCTCCATACAAACGAATGTAGACCTTATCAGATACAAGTCAACAGAATGTTGGTAAAGTTCTAAAATAAATACCGGAATTGTTACAAAACTTGCAAAATAAGAAACGATGGAATGTAAAATTACATCATAATTTTGATATAAAATGTATTATTAAATTTTGTGCTGATAGAAGCAAGTATTGATGTTGTAAAATTAAAAAAATAAATAAATACGTGGTTCGCCATTTTGAGATCTGGCTCTTAAAAAATTAGCCGAGGGCTTAATTCCGAAATTAACTATAAAAGCTTAAATTTGAAATCGGCGTTGACACTTACGTACATATACTCTGTGCGCCTATATTCAAATTTGGTCTATGATCCGAATTATACATTTATCTATACTAGTGGGCGCCCAGAGGTTGACATTCGACCATAGTTCATTGATTTTTTAAAGGGATAAATATTATAATAATAGTTGTATGTTTTAATATCATTGTTGAATGTAGAATGAAAAAGGGTAATTGGAACGTAAGAGTAAAATAATACATACAGTCGAACATAGAAACCTCCTTCACAACCTTTTTTGAAGTCCTTTATTGACAGATGTCAAAATGTCTTTTTTATTTACATGTGTGTATATGTTGTGTGAAATTGAAGCAGTAGTGTGAGTAATGCATATTTTAATTAATTTAATGTACTTCTAATACATTTTATATAAAATAAATAGCTTTCTGCACTTTTCCTCCATATAAACTTTAACTATGCCAAATTTCACGTTCATCCGTTCGCGCAATTCCGTTAAAAAGGGATACAAAGTTTAGGCTTCACGTATTAATATATAGATACCCTTATCGACATGACTTTTGTGAATGCTTCGCAAAACTCGAACACGATTGTTAAAATCAAAATTTGCTACTTTAGTTTAAATTATCATCAAAAAGATATTGAACAATGAAGAAGACCATCAATCTTGTGAGTTCGTGCTACATTCAAAATTTTCCCAACTATTGTTCCCGATAATAACGTTCGGATTATAAATCGCAACCTTGCTTTGATATTTTTCGACAATACCCGACAAAAGATCGAGCAACCCTTTCTGGTGAATTTTTAAAAGGCTTTCTCTACTTTATTTTTTTCTTCGTATTCTTATTGAATTGATCGTAGAAGTTATTTTTCAATAGAACCGAACCTATTATCTTTATTGATTGTCTTGAGCTTGTATAAGGCTATTTGAAAATGCATTTTAATATAAAGAAATAACCCAACATTTTTCTTTAAATAGATATATGTATATTTAATGAATCCAGATACTAGCCATTATTATCGATGCACCTTTGCAATTTTAATGGAAAGTCTATTATGTATCTGTTATAGAAATCGTAGGGACGGGAATCGATGAATCGCTTAGGCACCTTTTTACTGCCACATCAGATTTGAAATTTTGTCTCTGTACGAGTATTTCCTTAGTAAACAATATAATTTTATAAGTAAAACATTTTTAACGAAAATAAAACAAAGAACCTTTTACCTTTTACGGGTACGATTGTTTAATTTCACTGATGCGTTCATAATTTAAATTATAATTTTCTATCAATGATCACTATCAACCATCATCAACAAATTATCATAATACTGTAGAACATCCCTGCAGTCTCTATAAAAAGTCATCTAAACTCAGAAAAAAAACTCTGGTGGGTATGATAGGTAACGAGGAGCTTCCAGTTGTAACTCCTATAGTTTTGGAACGATCCACTTAGTTAATACATTTATAGAATATATTACTATGAACAAAAGGCAGTTATAGTCTCTTGTGTAAACAGATGAAGTAAATAAATAATATAACCATATGTACTATAACGTATTTCTGTCGTAATCTGAATAAAATTGATAATAGAAGCCAAAATTAACCTAGGTATAGCCATATTGATGATATTCTTTCGGCCGCTGAAATATTACAATTTTCCATGCACGAGTCAAAACTCTTCGATATCATATAAATAAATTTAATTAATTTCATCTCTTCCTTGAAAAAATATTTCAAAAAGATGGCCATGATACATTTTTTTAATCAATATTTATTGCAGAACTACTAAATCAACGCGATTGTCATGATTTGTCCTGTTAAAGTGAAGTGATAAATCAATGGTATTCCGTTACAGCTAACAGGCTTCATTATAGAGTGGTAAAGTCTCGCTGAAGCTATTTCTGGTTTCAGCATGAATGGATCGGCTTCCATGAATGGGTGCCACCCGACCCACAGAAACACCGACATGAAGTAACAGAGCTTGCATTCTTGCGTTTCGTTCGGTCAGTGAGAGTACCGGAGATCCACCTGCCCTCCCTTTCTCATCCTCTCCCTTCGCCCGTCCCCCAGTTCCCAAACACAGGCTGGCAACGCACTCGCGACTCCCCTGGTGTTGCTAGTGTCTATGGGCGGCGGTGATCACTTAACGTCACGTGACCACCTGTTCGTTTGCCTCCAATAATATTAAAAAAAAATTGTTAAGTATAGTTTTGGTTGAAACCTGAACTTGTTAAATGTTTGACCCCAAAATGTAAAAAAAAAATTATAGCTAAGTTTTATTACGTGGTTATAAAATTTACTCGGGGTTGCTATTAAAGAGTTATTGCGCGTAAACGTGTCAAAATATATATTATTAAAATAAAAGGAAGACATAGTAAAAAAGTTTAATTTGATAGGGTATATTCTCTGCTGCCTTCGTATAGCTGTTACTCTTATTATCAAATAAACATTTTAGTGTTCTCGGACGGTACTAAAAGAAAAACAAACTAAAGAGGACACGTAAACCTTCAAGATAATGTACTGTCCAACTTAAATGCGAACAATAAAGGTCGATGGTTGTAAGTTGGAACCGTGGGAGGGACCGTAAACAGGAGATTTCATGTTTCACCCGGTTCCTAACAAATTGATTCGACTTAGAAGGGGATAGTTTGTTTTAGAGACTTTTTCGCATTAATCGTATACTTGGATATTGTAATAGTAAAATTTGTTAGAATAAACAATGCAATCCAAAACAGTGATAACCATTAAGAGATTTACAGTCCATAGGCAGTTACCGCTATCATATCAGCCTGTGACATTCTCGATAGACGGGTACACACTGTTTGATCCCTAAATGTGAAAGCTTAACTAACGGGTTTACCCCTAGTCATAGCGGATGCCATTTATTCGGTCACAATTGCCATGTGCTACTATGCGACATTTTATATGAAACTAGCGCTTGTATGAATACATTTCAGGATTGACCATTGTTCGTATTGGACATACCAAACACTTAATTAATTTTAAAGGCTTAATACGTTATAGTATGCATGATCTCATAGTCTAGTTGCATCTAGTTCCGTCCGGTTCCAACTTGCCAAATAAATGGCACTTTAAATTAGTTTGTTAACAGAAAACTGTAGAACCTGTTTGTACTGGGCTTACCATCAGGCACAGTACAGTCATTTTGCCGAGCTTCAATAACAAAAAAGAACCGATCCCTACGGAGGCCTCATAGATGACACCACTTTTAAATTTTCAATTTATTTTTCAACTCCAGGTAATTTTATGGTGCACGTGTTCGGGTCGGCTAGTTATTTATACAATAACAGTGTGAAGTAAAAATTTATACGCATTATTATGAACGAATTGTGACAACTCGTTTTAATAAATCACCAATAAAATGTCATAAACTAAATACTTTGACGTTTGAACAAGAAGACTTAGTATATTGGAAAGAAAAAAGTGTTTGTAAATACAATGTATATTCAACGAAGTGGAAACTAAATGTAGATGAAAGTTTCAAGTTAATTAATGTAATGTAATAAGTTATTTAAAGGTTATTGTTAAACAGCAGTTGGAATTTTCATTATTCACTTGGTTATGTTAACTCCAGCAGCAACGCAAGTATCATGTTTTGTCCTGAATGTTTCAACAATAAGTCGAGAAGGTGCGTCAAAATTAATATTAATATTGTTTAATATTAAGTTACTTCAGTATTCATTAGTACCATCATCATATAAAGTAGTCAGTAGGTAGTGAGTTTTCTAAATGTTTTCAATATCGTTGATAATACTGCAGAATATGTCACATATCTCGTTGTTTAGAGACAAAAGTAGATATCGGTTGTAAGTAATTTATATTTACATATTACTATAAAAATGTCTTCGTACGACAAGCAACTGATCTCTACTACTATATTACACGTGAATATTTATGGTCTCGATACATATTGGTTGGTTCAAGAGCTGGACGCATCGACGGACGACTAGATGCCGTGATCGATACCACACTTATATATTCCTCCGATTTGTACGAAGCGATTTGCTTCTTTATTTATTGTATGTGCGGTTAAGGAGTTAGATTTACTTTTAACGTTTATCTTTCATCAGCATTTGCATCAGCATCAGCAACTTATTTGTGTTCAATGTATAATGAATATGTATCTGGCGGATAATTGTAACATCATCATTGGCTTCATTTACCATGAAGTGATATCGAAAACAAGCGCGCGTCTTGAAACCATAAAGAAACCAATGCAAGTTATTAAGACTGAATCTTTACTATTTACATCGCTATTCAATCGAGTATTACCTCATTCATGTATATACTTTCATTGTTACATAATCTAATATTATAATCTGTCTATCATCATCATCATCTTCTTACCCTTATCCCACCTAAGTAGGGTCGGCACAACATGTTTTCCTTTTCCACGCTCGCCTATTAGATATCATCTCAGTCATCACACCTTTTACACACATATCATTTTTCACACAATCCATTCATCCTTTTTTCGGTCTTCCTCTACTCTTATATCCATCGACCGTCATACTCAAAGCTTTTCTAGTTACATGGTCTTCATCTCTCCTCATAACATGCCCATACCATGCTAACCTATTACTCCTTAACTTCTCTGTTACTGGTGCTATTTTCAAACTTCCTCTGATATATTCATTCCTAATCTTATCCATTCTAGTTACACCACACATCCACTTTAACATTCGCATCTCTGCCACAAGTAGTTTTCTCTCATCCGTCTCTCTCGTCGCCCAGCACTCAGATGCGTACTACATTACTGGTCTTATAATAGTTTTATACACCTTCCCTTTGAGTTTCAAGTTTTAAGTTTCCCTTTATTATAATCTATCTATATTATAATAAAACTGTAACAGGGCCAAATCTGTACATTAAATATGTTTTGAAAAGTTTGATCAGAGTAGCCTTTGTTATCGATATAGAAGCCAAAAATAAACCTTTTAAAATTTTTCTTTGTCTGTCTGTCTATCCTTGTGAACACACATTACTCTGAAAGTACTGAACTGATTTTGGTGAAACTTGGCACAGCGCTAACTAATGTTACAAGATTACATTTATGATAATTTTTTGTCTCATAAAACGCAAAGGATTCTCGAGGATCTGTATGTTTGTATGTCCCTTTGAACACGTAGCACTCTGAAAGTACTGAACCAATTTTGACTAAATTTGGCACAGTGATAACTAATATTACAAGGTTTCATCTAGGATACTTTTTATCTCAGAAAACGCAAGAGATTCTCCAGGATAACCGACGAAAATAAAAAAATTGTAGTTCATGATATTCTTGACGTATTTTGGCAAATTTTCTTTGTGCTATACATAGCAGACATATTAGCTAAAAAATGAAGCTATATTTCCCTATGCTAGTTTAAAAAAAATACCAAAAAAAAAACGATCGCCGTGTTTCGAACTGTCGGCTCCGTCGAACCATATAAAGTCCAGTACGTTATAACTGAGCTACGGCTACATGATGTTTCTGTGCGTAATTATCAACCACATAAGAAACGTTTATGTAGACAAAACTATCACTTATATGTTGTTACATTTATTTCATTGTATAAAAAAATATTTGCTAAACAAAGGTGACAAGATTTATTTATTTTATCTAATAAAACTGTTACAAAGTCAAATCTGTACATTAAATATTTTTTGAAAATTTTGATCGGGGTGGACTTTGTTATCAATATAGAAGCCAAACATAATCCTTTTACAATTTTTATCTGTCTGTCTGTCTGTTTTTCTGTCCCTGTGAACACGTATCACTCTGAAAGTACTGAACCAATTTTGACGAAACTTGACACAGTGATACCTAATATTACAAGGTTACATCTAGGATACTTTTTGCCCCATAAAATGGATGGAATTCTCCAGGATAGGGATAAATTTGTAGATAATGGAACTAGACTTTTTTGCGACACCTTAGTACAAGAGCAGAGAGAACGTTGGAAGAACGACAATTTTAGAAAAGCTGGTTCTTTAAAATGAAGACATATTATGCCCTTCCAAACAGGACTCAGGATACCTTGTAGCCGGTTAACGTTGTGTTTTTTAATGCGCATCACATCTTTACACGTCAAAATTTGATGATGATTACTGATGATGACAAAAATGATTTATAAATCATTTTAGGAACGTTTTTTTTCAGTAACTTTTAAACGCTATTCAAAACATGAATTTAGCACTGCCAGATAATTTTGTTATTGACAATAATGTGCCCGATGATATTCTTTATAAATAAAATAATTCATTTCAAACCATTTTATTTTTTCCATTGCAAAGAATATATTTCATTTTATTAACCATTATGATATTGAGATTTCACCGTAAACATTGAAAAACAGTGATAAAAGTAGACATATGACTTGGGACTGACGCCATCTTGAATACATGCGTCTATAATAGGCGCTTCCACAATTATCACTGTGTTTATCATAATACATCCTGTGTTGCGCTAAACTATAGCTATTGCTAAGTTATTCTATACATATTATTTTTAATTTACTCTCTTTTATGTCTAAGTAAAATAATATTAAAATTACAGCTATCTTAACATGGTTTGAACATAAATTTTTTTTTACAAAAAGTAGCATCGGGCACATTGTTAATAACAAAAATGTCTGGCAATTGTGACTTCATGTTTTAGTAGCGTTTCAAAGTTAGTGAAAAACAAAATATTATAGATTATATAAAAATCAATATTTTTGCCTGTACAGGTGCGATATGCACTAAGAAACGCAATGTTTACCGGCAGCCAGGGTACCACGCACGCTGTTTGTAAGAACATAAAGACATAAAAAACTGGCTTATTCGAATTCGCTGTCGAAGCCGTTGCTAGCTCTTAGACGAATAATTACAGCAAGTGACAGTTGACACATTGTGGTCATATCTTTTTTAATATTTATATTTTTCTTCAATACAATGAAGTGTGAAAAAGTTTTAACACAAGTTGAAAATAGTTATGATATCATTCAGACATTATTTATTTTATGAATATATTTTACCGTTTAATTTACAATGTAACTCTATCAACTTGATATTTTATAACGTAAACTATGTTGACTATATAGTAAACGTCTATAAAAAAGGGAAAGGAACTTCGTTCCAACTGGGGATCCATAGAACTCTCAAGCTTTTTTTACATTGCCGCCAATATATGTACGTTAGTTTTTATTTTATTTGAACATGGTAGATGACGCTACGAACGGGTTGTAGGTTTATTTTAAAAGATTTCTCACATACCAGCTGGGTATATACCCAAACATATGTTTGAGTGAGTCCCTTAATAGTTTGGATTTACAATTGGAAACGGCAGGTGTGGCAGCAATGGGGTTTTAGATTTATTAAAACTTTTCGCATTTAAAAATATAATTGAAACCGGTGATAGCCGATTTGATGCAGACGAAGTTGCACGGGTCAGCTAGTGTTCAATAAACGGACGGTAATCAGACGCTGTGTATGGTTGTTATTACGAACTAACAAAATTAAATTTGGTTGTTCATTAAATTACTTGTTAGATTAAATTACTTACACGCGGTATCAACTCGGAGACACTTTAAACTTTGGCAATTTGGAGTGTTGTGTATGTCGTATGGTGAGATTTTCGGTTACATATTGTTCAAATAAGGCTGTTTATTTACATTTTCATTAAGGTTACACTCATGGTTATTAACCTTGGAATTCACGGGTAGAGAAAATAAACAATTTAAATGCATTACTAGGCTGAAACGAGTCTCAGAAATGTTTCAACTAAAACGAAAACGAATTAAATTTACAGAAAAAGATTGAGATATTTTTTATATCATAGTAGGCAAATTAACAGGGGGACACCTGATGTTAAGTGATCACCGGCGTCCATAGACACTAGCAACATCAGAGGAGTCGCAAGTGCGTTGCCAGCCTGTGTTAGGGATGGAAGGGGTGGTGGAGTGCGGAGAGGAGGGGAGAAGAGAGGGAAAAGGAGCTATCAAAGCATAAGTTCTATCTAGCACCAACAATATTAACCACTACTCTCCCAGAACACGAATCAAGTGGAAGTATATAAAAGGCGTACCGAAAAAGGAGTAGGGATCAGAACACATGTACGTGTTAGTGAGGCACACACGTTCGTAAGCGTATGTTTTTCACTAAGCGTACATGTAGGATTAGTTTAGCTAGCTTGGTTAGCTTAGATAGATTCGAATGTTGGATTCAAAACAATAGACTAAGCCGAGATGCGGTTAATTTGGCTTGTTTCATACGTCTGAGCACTTTAAGCGCTCACCCTGAAACCCGGGTGAAACTGTAAAGAAACGTAACGCCAACAGCGTTTAGCCAGTTCGAAAAAAAAAGAAAAGGTATCATTCTCCCACGGATTGCCAAACCGTTCACATTTTTAAAGAAAGTTCATAATCATATTCAGTATGAATTAATGTATATGTTGCTAAGAAGATGACGTCACCATATGATGACGTTATAATTCTGTAACTGTTCTTTCAGTGTCCTCCCGACATTTCTTTACGAGTTACAGATTTCACTGGATCAAAAAATGTAGAAAGAAAGCTTTTTTTTTTAAATACCAAATGCCAAAATTATAAAAATACAATACACAAAAAATAAACGTACATACCACAATAATAAAAAATACAACAGTAAAGTATAGATTACGTAAATTTATATTACTATAGAGAACAATAGCCAAGTAATTACACAACCCACTGCACTGGTTAATTTTCCGTGTTAAAGTGGATGTGTGGTGTAACTAGAATGGATAAGATTAGGAATGAATATATCAGAGGAAGTTTGAAAATAGCACCAGTAACAGGCTGTATTACCTTACACAAGATATAATGGAAAATTCTCTATGATCAAGTAAAGTAAGCCCTTTAACTAACGACCTATTAAAACAATATATAGGTTATATTAATTTACAATATTAGAAGGAAGAATGTTTTTCACTGAATCCGCGCATAATTGTTATTTATTACTGCACTTAATTGTTTCGCTATAAAAAAATGGATACTGTCTATATATTCTTTGTTTTTATTGCATAAGTAATTATTTAAGAGGTAATATGTTGAGTAATACAGAAGTGGGTAGTAGCGCTGCAGCATCGTTTAATAAGAAAATTCCATGAAGATCAGTCAAATCATTAATCAAGCGGTGTTGAAGTTTGTCGATCATAGATATAATAAACCAACATCTATATTTTATTAAATGATTTTTTTTATGTCATAGGAGGCAAACGAACAGGTAGGTCACCTGACACTAAAAACAGCAGGGGAGTCGCAAGTGCGTTACCAGCCTGTGTTTGGGGGAGGGGGAATGGCATGGCCTCCGACACACTCACCGGTTTTAGCATGAATGGGTAGGCTAGCCCGGGGTAGTAACACCCTCTCATAGAAAACCGACGTGATATAACAGTTGCATTGTTGCGTTTTGTTCGGTCAGTGAGAGCGCCGGAAGCCCACCTCCCCCTCTTCCTCCCCCAAACACAGGCTGGTAACAGAGGTAATATGTTGAGTAATACAGAAGTGGGTAGTAGCGCTGCAGCATCGTTTAATAAGAAAATTCCATGAAGATCAGTCAAATCATTAATCAAGCGGTGTTGAAGTTTGTCGATCATAGATATAATAAACCAACATCTATATTTTATTAAATGATTTTTTTTATGTCATAGGAGGCAAACGAACAGGTAGGTCACCTGACACTAAAAACAGCAGGGGAGTCGCAAGTGCGTTACCAGCCTGTGTTTGGGGGAGGGGGAATGGCATGGCCTCCGACACACTCACCGGTTTTAGCATGAATGGGTAGGCTAGGCCGGGGTAGTAACACCCTCTCATAGAAAACCGACGTGAAATAACAGTTGCATTGTTGCGTTTTGTTCGGTCAGTGAGAGCGCCGGAAGCCCACCTCCCCCTCTTCCTCCCCCAAACACAGGCTGGTAACGCACTTGCGACTCCCCTGATGTTGCAAGTGTCTATAGACCGTGGTGATCACTCAACATCAGGTGACCCAACTGTTCGTTTGCCTCCTATGATATAAAAAAAGTGTGTAGAACAAAGTTTCGTACTTGATTTATATTTTTATTTGGTCATATTCTAGACACGATGTTAATCGATGTGACGTGACGTGACGGAGGCCCACCGCCCTTCCCCTCTCCTATCTCCTCTCCGTCTCCCTCCCCTAACCCTTCCTCCCAAAGGGTGGCAACGCACTTGTGACTCCTCTGGTGTTGTTAGTGTCCATGGACGGTGGTGATCACTTAACATCAGGTGACCCACCTGTTCGTTTGCCACCTATGACATAAAAACGAAGACCGGATGAAACGTAACAATTCCAACAATGCAACTGTTACTTTACGTCGGTTTTCTGTGTTCTGTGGGTCGGTGGTAGTACCCCGGGCGAGCTGACCCATTCATGCTGAAACCAGTAATACTCGTAGCTTCAGCGTGACTCTAACACCTACGGTATTATTATTTTAGTGATTTTTTTACTAAGATTTAAAATACAATTTCTGTTGAGACAGACACAATCATTTACAGGCTAAATATAAAGACTCCTTAAGTGTTACATACGTAGTCTTATAAAATTACTAATGATCGTCCAGATGGTCGAAACTTGATGATAACTCGTTACTATATGTTTCAACATTATTAGTGTATTTTCTGAAGATATAATTAACAATAAGCTATTTCCAAACTTTTAAATTGATAACACTAAAGCTGAGCAATAGCCACTAAACAAAAGAAATAGTGCGTGTATTAAATCAAATCAGATAAAAGGTAGTCCGGTGGAGCTGTTAAGACCTTGCTTGGTGAATAGCGTAGTCAGATCGAAAAAAAAAAAACAGTTCAGATAAATCGAGACAAGAAGTCTCGTAGTATAAATACTTAACTATACATTTACTCATTTTAGTATTCTACTAGATCTAGACATACAATTATACATACTTAGATTGCAGACAAATACATACCTTATTTTTAACGCGTAAAGAAATGTTTTCTCTACCGTGACATAAAAAGTTACATTTCAAACAGATTTTTTTTACGCATTGAGAGAAAAAAACAGAACTATTTTATCTTTGCCTATATCTATACCAATATTATAAAGCTGGAGGGTTTGTTTGTTTGGTTGAACGCGTTAATGTCAGGAACTACTGGACCGATTTGAAAAATTCTTCCAGTGTTAGATATGTCATTTATCGCTAAGACCAATAGCACAGATAAATAATGTTTTAAAATCGGAGTTTTTTTCGCTTTTGAGAGCTACCGCTGCGTATTAACGTTAGGCTAAAGTAACTATTCCACGCGGGCGAAGTCGCGGGCAGAAGCCAGTTTTTATATATAGATATTTCCAAAGATTGGTTTCAAGCTGTCGTATCTTTTCTTCCGGAAATAGATGTTTTACGATACGATCGAGTTTCCCTGCGTTTCAGTAAACGATTTTATTGTTTGGAACATTTATGTCAAGGAAACTATTATGAGATGTCATTGTTTGTGTTTTCTGTTATAATTTTTAAATAAAATATAAATAACAATTCACTTGCCGTGTTTTACGAAAAGGCTGTTCTGGATTTGTTAGATATGTAAAGTTTATTCCAGCGTATGATTTGTTGGCAGCTTTCCTATGTAAGGAAACTTTAGTATTTCCATCTGTGCTCGTGCTGAATTGCGAAGAGACGGACTAGTTTTAAATTACTTACCACTTTACAAACTGATATTTCCTTTCGCCAATAACTTTTACACTTTCCTACACCTGTTCTCGTTATTCGGAATGAATTTCCTTTTACTCATTAAATAATTCAAAACCCGCCCTTATACGTGAGGGTTATTGTAATAAAAATTCAAATACTATTTTATTACATTTGGCGTATTTTTTTTATTTGGCCTTAACCCTTAGAATTGCGTCGGCTTCGTTACTTTCATAGATTCTATAACATGTGCCGATTATGACTTTGGCCGACTAGTCGATTAGTCGGTGGTAAAAAGGCCGACTAGACAGCCGACTAATCGGCCGAACAGACAACTCATTTCGGGAGTATCCGTGACACTACTTTTCCAACTGTTTCGCGTGTATGTCGTAACCGCCGCCTCCGAGCTTGTCGGAACCTGTTATTTACTGCGTGCTGTTGTTTTTTTATTTATGCATTTGTCAAATCAATGATTTTATACAAAAAAAAATGCTGTATAAAGATAATGCTGTTACTGTTAATTAAAGTGAATCAAAGAACTTCATTAAAATTTAAACATGTAATAATAAAGTCTCGTGTATGGATTTTTATATAATATTAATAAACAGTCAAGGTTTTTATTGCATGTAATTCCCTCTACATACTTTTTACTGGGAAATACATAAAAAAGTAAGAAGCCGGATAGCCGGCGCTTTTTGCCGACTAATCATCGACTATGATAGTAGCCGGATAGTCGGCACATCTCTGTAAAATATATAATGCGTTGCACACGGAGAGCACTAACAGATTTGGACAGTATAGCACGAAACGCGCTTTGATCACAGACATTGTAAATGATTATATATGTTAATATAGTTATTATTATAGTTATATATTGAACTGAATTCAATTAAAATTAAGTCATCTAAAAGCAATAAGGTTGATATCGACTGGATTTCTCCACATTATTTGAATCACAGAAAATGTACTGCTAGAAATCATTACCGGACTATCGTTTACGAAATTAGGCTATATTATATCACCCGATATATCGGTGGAGTATTATTATATATATAAATAAAATGGTAGAGGTGTACGGTTGTACGTTCATCACTGAAAAATTACTGGATAAGTGTCAATAAAAGAAAATAGTTTTATTTCTTTAATACTTGAGCATTACTTAAAAATGATTAACATATATAATTTAATAACATTTTAAGAAATCTGACTTTTATAAGCATTATGCCTTCACCGATGTGTGAGTGAGGCAAACAGTGTGATGCGCATGTGCAAGAAGGAGAAAATAAGCGAATAAAATTATTTACAAAGAAACTGTATAAGCAAAGTATATTTTTGATTTAATTTTTTTATGATTTTTGTCTCTATAGACGAAATATATTTTTAAGATAATAAACTATGCAGACGCAGTCGCCGGTATAAGCTATTATAAGGCTTAAAAAAGCATTTACTTATAGGTGAATTCCGGCAGCTGCACTTAAAGAGTAAGTCTCTTTTAGGTTTTAGATAAGATAAGGTTGTATTCAAATGTTAAATATTAAACCTAAAAATGAATCAAAATGTTTTTATTCGTGAATGTTGTATGCGTTAACCGTAAGCTTTATTACGGACAAGTATTATTGCTGGAACGTACTACAATGATTTACACTTTTTAATTCCATAAAAAAACCCGTACATAAATTTTAATGAAACATGAAAATACAGGGCAAAAATGTAGCCATCCAAATTTAATTTGATTATATATATATATTGATTTTATCTAACTAGGCAGTGTGCTAACAACTTGATCCGAACAATGTTACGTCAACGCTATTACTTTTATAATAAAATACATGTTACAAGTGAAAGATTCAGATATTCAACTCAGTAAAAGTGCAAGATTTTGGAAATAATAACAGATTTATTACTCATGTCTATATATCACTACTCTTAGCAACAGCTATTACATTTCAATGTTTTTAAATTAATCAAAAATGACAAAAGCCACTTCGGACTATAAATAATATTAAAAAAAAAAGAAATTATATTCAAACTCGAAAAAAAGATATTATATTCAAACTCGTTACACATCCAACTGCATACACCGTGTTGCCATTATACAAACTCCATAGATTAATACATAATGATTACAGCTCCCATAGATTAAATAATGCTTACACAAGTAATAAAACTAAGATACTTCCATTTTGTACTATGTATAATTTTGTATATTGTTATATAGTATCTACAAATTTAACGAAAACTTAATCTTATATACTTCAATCGTGAAAAATAATAACAGATCTATATAACTTATGATTTTAAGCTAATTAATATTCTGTAATTTTGGTGGCAAACTGTTAATGTGTAGGAGCGATCAGCTAGCAAGGAACAATAAAACATGGTACGTGGACGCAATGACATATATAGAAAGAAAGAGGAAGTTACATCTGACATAATAATAAAGGTAGTGTTGCCAGAGAGAGCAACAGACAATGTGATGAGGTTGCGTTCACATTCCAACAAAAATAATAAATTTAAAATGCACTACACTGAATGGTTTTTATTTTTTACTGCGTTTCTTGTTCGCATGCCGATCCGCCATTTTTTAGAATGAAAAAAGAAACTAAGCGACTTTTAAATCTGTTTTGCAATTTATAAAAGTCTTCAAGTGAAGATTGATTATACAAAATGTATTCTGAGTGGATTCTTTTAAATTTGAGAAGTCCATTGTGTATCTATTGTGTACGTGTGCGCGTAGAATCATTGTACTTTAATTTACGTGCGAACATTAGCATAAAATAAAACATAAAGATAACCGCAATTACCTTTTCTTTGTCTAATAGCTCGAGCAGGCAGTCGGCAAGTTCAAATAGAAAGTGCTAACAGAACTCATCAACCTCAGTCTAAAACTAATCCGTTTCATTAGTCCCATTGAGCACTAACTAGTGCTGACACTAATCGCTCTCGACGCGATTGGAATCCACTTTGTGCTAATTTCGTTAGCTACTACGTGACTTTTGATAATTGTAATATTTATTATATCAGAATTAACACGGAGGGTGTGATGTCGAGAACTTCATTCCAATATGAATTAACTTAAACATTGTTCATATGCTTCATAATAACGTCGTGTTGGTATAAATTTATTTGGTTAAATCGTTGCGTGAAACTCAGCCATGATCCCGCCATAAATAAATATTAAATAAGATTTTTCATTTTTACAAGTTTGTACTAAAAACAAACACCTTAAAAAATGGATGTAGTCATAAGGACTTTTATTGGTTTCAGCATGAATGGGTCGGCTCGCCCGGGGTAGTACCACCCTCTCATAGAAAACCGACGTGACGTAACAGTGCTTGCATTGTTGCGTTTCGTTCGGTCAGTGAGAGCGCCAGAGGCCCACCTTCCTGCCCCTCTCCTCTCGCCCTCACTCCCTTTCCCCTAAACACAGGCTGGCAACGCACTTTCGACTCTCCCGGTGTTGTTAGTGTCTATGGACGGTGGTGATCACTTAACATCAGGTGACCCACAAGTTCGTTTGCCAGTTATGACATAAAAAAGAAGAAGTTAAAACACAAAACAATGGAATAACTGTGTTCCTCATAAATTTTTAAATCAGTTACAGTCAGTATTATCTAATTTCATAATTTGTAAATTTAAATTATTAACATTAGTGTGAATTTCATATCTATTGGCATTCCGAGCAATATACATTATTAATTAATCAAGGATACGATGGGCTGCACAAGCTAAATACAAAATAACAATTTTATATGTACACAGACCGCTACACTAGTCTAACGCAAGCGCAAGACTTTACGAGCATGTCGAGGTCACCGGTGACCAAGAATACGCGACTAAATGGGCTGCACAAGCTAAATACAAAATAACAATTTTATATGTACACAGACCGCTACACTAGTCTAACGCAAGCGCAAGACTTTACGAGCATGTCGAGGTCACCGGTGACCAAGAATACGCGACTAAACAAGTTTTCACTTCAATGATTTTGTACAACACCTCGTGAAAGCAGCGGGCACGGCACATATAAACTCTTTAGTGTATATCCAGCTGTATTGAACATTTAATACTATTTTTGTTACATAAATTATGTTCAACGTAATTCGACCCCCTCAGAGATAACTTAATCTACCGAGTGCGTGACTTTTGACTTATCGAATGAACATTCCAATACAATAAATACGCCGACGGAGAGAAGAGAATTTATTCCACCGCGAATACGTCGTGAGGAGGGTATAAAATACGCCGTTTGAATATAGAATAATGTTTTGAATACGCACTTGATTTAAACAAATGCTCGCAGCGATGAGCACGCTTTGTCTCTGCCTCGTGGGGCGAATGAGGTTGTTACTTTTTTCAAGCATATAAAGGGTTTTTATACGGGTAGGATTTTTGAGATGGAGCTATAAAGGTGAATATCTATTCTAGATACAAGACAACGTTCCTAGGAGACTGACTCATAACCTTTCGATACATGTCGACCTTCATACATGGATTTTGTGAAAATGTTACGGTTAACAAAAAAAACGAACAATTTACAAAAAACTTGTTTCGATTTTAATCGATCTCATCTCTTATAAAGTTTAAAATACAACTAGACTTTTTGAGATGTGAGTAGTTCTGATTCAAACTTCAACATTTGAGTTATAATATTAAGTTACATTCACGACATCGGTCGTAATTAGGTTTTGGTAAATATTTTCGATGAATAGACACGAGAATACTTCAGTTTTATTATAGTTTTGATAACATAGATACTGCGATAGTATTCTTAGTGGAGAAGTGTCAATTAATATACATTGAGCTATATTTTGCATTAAGGTTACACTTGTGTTTTATTTTTTATTTCCCTCGATTCCCGACACCACGCGTCGCGTCCACGGCTCGTCCGTCATATTACTTCATTTTCGTTTTGCGTGCTTCCTGACCTACACTTTTATTAACAATGCTCCTCTCCTATGTATCGTAACATGATATTAGATGACATATAAAATTCCTCGACAAATCTAATACATATAATGAGGACGTAAATCTATCGAGTCTATACTTTTTAGATTTTTGGAATAAAACTAGTTGCAGGTATCTTGGAATAAGTTATAAAATACATTTCAATCATTTTTAGAAAAGTCTGTCTGTCTATTTGTTTGAACGCGCATCACAGCTAAAGTACTGCGTTCATGATAAAACCATTTAAAAAAATCTTCGAGTAACATGTAGTCTTGGTTTCATTAAAATCGGTACACTCTGTCAAAAGTTATTGTAATTTGAATGACGTCGCGATTTAAGTACGTGGGAAAAGTAGATATTTAAATGGGCTTAATACATTTAAATGATTTTATTAGTCATTGGATTTTACATTAGGTTCCACGCGGACAGAGTCGTGAGCATAGCTAGTATACTATATAATACAAAAATATCTATTTTAATGTGATTGTTGGTTACAAACATCAGCGCATTTACACAAACAAAGAACGAAACAATTGCTTGAACTGTAAGTTTACTCTAAATAAGAGTTAATAAAAGTATTAAATAAGGTTTTAAACTTTATGAACTATAGTCTCTCTTGGTTTGTTTCTTCGATGAAGTTTCAAAATAGCGTTGTTTTAAAGAAAGCACGTTTCACTGCTACGTCTGAGTGTTCGTAGTACAATAGTGAGATGTCACAATACCTCCCGTGTGGCCACCTTCTGATTGCCCCCTTACGCTGCTAAAAATATTTGTATGAACTAATCCGTTCTAGTTTATATGCTTTAGAAATACGATTATCTTGAAACTCCTCATTCATATAGAGAAAGAGTTTTGATTTTTGTTTATTTGTTTATGTATTTTTGATTACTAGTGGTCAACATTCGACCATAATTCATTGATTTTTTCATGTTTGAACTTTATTCTAGTGGGCGCCCAGTGGTCAACATTCGACCATAATTCATTGATTTTTTAAAGTTTGAACTTTATTCGGGTTCTTTTGTCAAAGGCTATATATACTTCTATTATAAAAGGTTTCCATCATAGCTACTCAGTTATTTGCCACTTTTTAAATTGTATGAACATAAAAAGCGGTTACATAAGGTGGCTCTCAAATGATGATGACAATATAGTTGTGTGTTATAATATCATTGTTGAATGTAGAATGAAAAAGGGTAATTGGAACGTAAGAGTAAAATAATACATACAGTCGAGCATAGCAACCTCCTTCACAACCTTTTTTGAAGTCCTTTATTGACAGATGTCAAAATGTCTTTTTTATTTACATGTGTGTATATGTTGTGTAAAATTGAAGCAGTAGTGTGAGTAATGCATATTTTAATTAATTTAATGTACTTCTAATGCATTTTATATAAAATAAATAGCTTTCTGCACTTCTCCTCCATATAAACTTTAACTATGCCAAATTTCATGTTCATCCGTTCGTCCATTTCTTTTAAAAAGGGTACAAAGTTTTAGCTTCACGTATTAATATACATATATGATGATATTGTGACCGTCTTGTGATCAAAATTCAACCACAATTCATGTTTTTTTTTTCAAATTTCAATAATATATAATAACAATTAACTTTAATTTAATTAATTTAAGGGCCTTGTGAATCTAAACCATTCTCGGATCCACTGGAACACGCACACAAAATTTCATTTAAATCGGTCCAGCCGTTTAGGAGGAGTTCAGTGACAACATACACACGTACAGAATAAATTTATATATATAAAGATATACGATCCATGTACTATAGGCAACATAAACAAGCGATGCGATGATGATGACAATGGTGGCTTAGTTAATGGCGTGATCGGATACTGCATCGATGGACGTAGGTTCGAATACCAGCAACTGAGTCGCAGCTTTCACTGAAGGAAAACAGACAGACGCGATTAACGATTTCGCTTTCTATACTTCTATACTAATATTATAAAGAGGTAAAGTTTGTGACGTTGTGAGTTTGTGACGTTGTAAGGAGTAATCTCAGGAATTACTGGTCGGATTTCAATAATTCTTTCAGTGTTATATAGCTCATTCATCGAGAATGGTTATAGACTATATATCATCACGCTAATGCTAATAGGAGCGGAGCACAGATGAAAAATGTTTCAAAATCGAGCTGTTGTTTTTTTTTTGAGAGCTTCCGCTTTGTCTTAGTCCAAAATAACTATTCCACGCGTGCGAAGTCGCGGGCAGAAGCTATTAATTATATTTTCTATAATCTGTACTAATATTATAAAGAGGTAAAGTTTGTGAGGTTCTAGGGGGTAATATCTGGGGAGTCGGAGAAAAATGGTCGAACGAAAACGTTTCTTACGAACGCTGCCTTAATTATGAGATATATATGATTGAGTTCTAGAGAAAAGTTGTAGCTTGATAATGTCTATTACCGCCCAACGAAGTGGGCACGGGTCGGCTATTATACTGTAAAATATTGAAGTAGAAAGTACTGAGTAGTAACTATAAACAGGCTTAAAAAATCCAATTGAAATCAAAAGAGCACATTAAAATATTACTAGACTTTTGATACGTTATATGTCAGTAGTGTAGAATTAGTTTTACGTAAAAATAATGGGTTATTGTACTGTATAGTGAATTGATGTTTTAATATTTGAATTATTAAACTATTTAGACTGTCTAATAGAGTTATACGAGCTAGTTTAAAACAGACTCGTGCAAGTGTATCCGAGTGTTGAGTGTGTCGCTTCCCACTCGAGTCGTGGAGAGAGGTGGTTGCACGTGGAGGACTAATGATGTAGGATTTTATACTTCTGTATAAAATTTACATCTGTCTCAAAATATATATAACTTTTCTAATTAAATTATACGATATAATTAATGGTAGGAAAAGATAAATATTTTTTATCTAGAAATATGGATGAGTATTGGTGATTCTTAAAAACCAAAATATATATGTGAAAACTTTATTAGCCGCATTGAGAGATTTATGTTAGGGGAAAAACTTATGGTTTCGTGTTACCTATGACCTTGACATGCTCGTATTGCGCTTGTTGAAGTGACAGCTTCTTCAGCTGCTGTCAGCGATTCTTGGTTGAGGAAAAATTAATGGTTTCGCGTCACCGATTACCTCGACATGATCATTACATATTTATATTTTATATTGAGCATGTGCAGCCCATGATGTTTTATTAATTATCAAATTGTATAAAAGTGTAAATTACTGCTTGGAAGGCCAATAGATTTGAATATCAGGTTAATGATAATAATTTAAATTGACAAATTATGAAATTCAAATAATTCAGTCTATAATTGACCTAAAACTTCAAAAAAGAACATTGTTAATCCATTGAGTTTTCACTTTTGTCATCAGTCCTTATAACTGTCTGTTATTTTTTAATTCGTTGTCTTTAAATCACTATATATACGTATATATTTACGCGGATGGCTTTTAGCTTCGATTTTGTACGTGACCCTTTATCTAGTTATTGTTGATCGAAGAGTGTATTACATCCTACCACACCGATCAATTTGTTACCTTTTCTTGCTTAGTTATTAGCGTGTTCGGACATAAGTTCGAATCCCCGTGATTGTCAGAGTTGCCGGTAAAAAAAACCATCGTTTTGGACTCATAGCATAAAGATAGGATTTTATTTAAGCCTGCTTGGCTAGATAGCACTCTGAAGTTGAACATTCGCCGCAGTTGTATCTGGGATACAGTTCTCCTGTAGATTTAGCATGTTCGTTATATCAGTCAGTATCATCACTTAATATCAGTGAAAGTTGTGTTCGTATGAACGTATGTTCAAACTCAAAAACTTATCCAATTGAGGTATTGTGAAGGCGCTTAGAACATCAAAGTTACCACGGGTTCGGAAAAACAACCCAGTCATCGAGAACTGGCAAGAAAATCGATCTGGTTTATATTTTCACAAAACGTATTTTTACAAACATAGATACATAGGAACGTTCATCGCTTTTGATGGATACATAGAGAGAGGGGTAATAATATATAGGTATAATATATAGGCTTTAGACATTAAAACTCGCTTTGCATAGTGCTTGAACTGACTATCCGGCAAATCGATAATGTGATTTGAGACTTCGTTATATAACCTAACAATATTACCTTAAAACTGTTACTGGTCTTATACCCGGTTTCTGAGGTACTTTAATTGTAGTTTGTCTTTTCAATAGCGTTATCGGTTCGATAACTTGTCAAATTACGTTTCTGAATACACGATCATACGGTAAATGTCAGTAAAACTGAACGGGCCATTTGACAGTTTATCTTATAGATAACTTTATTGAGTCAATAACTATTGGTAGTTTAACCAGTGCCTCAGAAACCGGGCATTAGTGATCCTGAATCATGGAATGGTCAATTTGTTGTCACCCAAAAAATTAAAAGCAAATAATAACCAGCGATGGTTCGATGGAATGGAGCGCATCAAAAATCTTTATTATGTTATTTTTATTTATTTTGGAACTACTCAGGCATCTACTTTCAGGCCTGTCTCGAGTTTTGCTGAGCCTTGATTTAGTGTATTATATATCCTTCAGATCAATAGTTTACTTTTATTTATTATGAACGTTATTTAACTATCCACGTTAAGACTTGCTTCGAAGAAAAAGAGAAGAAAAGCATTCTTTGTTCCTTTAAATAATTAGGGAAACTGTTTTTCTAAGTTGTTGAAAAATAAATATAATGATAATATACCTATAAGAATATATCTGTATACATACCCACCATATTTTTACTTTTTTTTCTATTATCTGGTACCCTGACTTTGTTCTAGAGTGTATTTTTCACGAGTTGTTTCACCTGAATTAATTATTAATAATTTATATGGATTTTCGTACATAGAATAATTAGTTTAGTCGCTATTGAGATATAAGTGCACAGACGGACAAAAAAAAGATGTATTCATTAAGAGATAAGACATACTAAACATACTGGGACATTTAAAAATGTAATGAATTCTCTTTAAAATACAGTGTAACTATTTGACATTTTAAAGAATAACTAAAATGTTGAAAATTCCGGTGATTCTTCGAAAATGCTTTTACTTAATATACAAAACAACTATATCCTACCTTTTTTATTGAAATTCTATTTTAATAGCATAATTTCAACAAAATATATATGTACCACGATATTTAACTGAATGGGATTTGAACAGATGTAATTAATTAACATGCAAAGCGTTTGTATTAACTCTAATGATATTTGTTCATTTGTATGTATATCTTTTTCGTGAAATAATGATTTTAATTTAACATCGAATTTCGTATGCAATTATATTAAAAATGGCCTTAACTTCGAAGGTAGTTTATATTAGTTCCAATTACTATTTTTTGTAATAAATACCCGGGGTATAGTAAGATGAATGCTATTTTCTTTGATTTCAAATATCTGTACATACCTATTTTAATGTCTATCAGTTATACGGTATAAAAATTGATTTTCTGTAGCAGTTTCAAGTAAAGATTGATAGAACGATGCATAAGATAAAAACACCCATCAATAAGAAATACTATGTCTATGTAGAGTAAACTAAGTAGTTCAGAGTAATTGGCAAAATGGTTTTGAGTTTTATCTATCTAAGATAAATGGGGTTTTTCCGTGGGATCAATCAGATCGTAAAGTATTTTATCCTAGCCCGGCAGTCCCGGCAGACGTTTTCCCGCCCTGATTATAAAAGAATCTTTGAGAAATTATGTACCAAAACGTTCCTCATCAATCACTTTATCCACCGGTGGACACCGCATGAAAATCCGTTCAGTAGTGTTTGAATGTATCGCAAACAGATAGACAGTCAGATAGACGCGGTAGGGGACTTTGTTTTATACTATGTAATAATGTATTTTATCGATATCTTATTTAATTATTCACGAATTCTTAATACATATTTTCAACGTCACTTAAATTCTCAAAATAGTGTTTGCATCGCAAACAGACAGACAGACAGATAGACGCGGTAGGGGACTTTGTTTTTTACTATGTAATAATGTATTTTATCAATATCTTATTTAATTATTCACGAATTCTTAATATTTTCAACGTCACTTAAATTCTCAAAATCAATAACAGTATTTTAAATAATCAGTTTCTGTTTTCAACAAGATTTTATTTCACTATTACGTTCAACAATATCACATTGTTCAACTTGTTAGAAAATATTTGAGTACTAAATGTAAACCTATTTTCTCAAAAGAATTACTCTGAAAGGTCTGTTTATCAAAGGCTGTTTTCATATTGTGTTTCACATTACATAAAACACTGATGGAAATATTTCACTCAATTCTGCCTTTATTTATGAAAACTGGTGTTTACGTCTCAGCCTTTTTTTAATTCATTACCGATTCATGTCTGTCATTGGATGGGGAAAGCGGTTTTTTTTTTTCACGAACTGACTACGCTATTTACCCGGCAGGGTCTTCACAGCTTCACCGGACTACTGTGGAAAGCGGTGTTTTATATATATATACGAAATAGTTATTTTTTGAAGTGAAATCTTCTTTAGATGCGTTGAACGCTCTTTTTGGCAGGAGATAAATTTATAATTTCACGTCATGACGTTCTACGTTTCATGACCGGCCGTATTACGCTTACGTGGCTTGCGTCAGACAAGCAACGCGTATTATAGGGGCCTGTATATATGTGATATTGATATTTTGCAGCTCACCATACGTTTGATTGATTAATATTTATAAAAATGTATATAATTATTGTCCGAACGCCAATACATATTAAAACCACACCATAGTTAATAATTTGAATACACAAATTATGCAATTTAAATATTGTCATTCATACTATAATTAATATGAAAATTCAAAAGAGAACACATTTATTTCACTTCTGTCGGCATTCTTATGACTGCCTCGACTTCTTTCTCCATACTTCTAGCTCAAACCTTGTCATACACATAGGAATAATACCTATTAAATATGTTTCGGTACAATACCGAAACGTATAAATATATATTTACGTTGTACCACTACGTAATGTTTCTTTTCATACCTGACTGGTTCTAATGTATACCCTCTTTTGTTACAGATTCGTTTACACATCAAAAAATGAACGAGCAACACAAATGGATGTTCCTAGACAGAATTTCAAGCAGAAGGTGGGTAATTTAGATGTTGCGCTACACAATTTATTTCTCAAGAATGAAATCATCATTTTTCCGATTGTACATTGAAAACGTATTAAATGTTGCAGAAAACTGACGTATAAGAAAATGAGTGAAGATAAGGCATTCGAGTCACGTACGAATACGAGTCTAGGAATGTTGGCAACATTTGTTAAGACCCCAACAAATTTAAACAAAATCACTAACTCTACTTGAAATGTAGAGCAGAAAAAAATGGGTCAGACATCCACTCATGTTGATTCTAACTATACATTTATAAACTACACTGAAATCTACGATGATATTGATAATGAAAAAGATGCTTGTGCTGTTGCAGATGATCCTAAGTATCTAAGCAGCTTTGGAGTAACATTAGCTGTTCCAGAATGGGAAGCTATTTGTACAGCTATAATCCTGACACTTATCATTATTTCCACTATAGTTGGAAATATTCTAGTAATACTCAGTGTATTTACATACAAGCCTCTAAGAATCGTCCAAAACTTCTTCATAGTATCCCTAGCCGTCGCGGATCTAACTGTAGCGATATTGGTTTTGCCACTTAACGTGGCCTATTCTATTCTCGGACAATGGGTGTTCGGAATTTACGTTTGCAAAATGTGGCTAACCTGTGACATAATGTGTTGTACCTCTTCCATTTTAAACCTTTGTGCAATCGCTCTTGATAGATATTGGGCCATAACAGACCCAATAAACTACGCACAAAAGAGAACTCTGGAAAGGGTGCTCTTTATGATTGGAGTAGTGTGGATCCTATCCCTTGTTATTAGCTCGCCACCGTTATTGGGATGGAATGATTGGCCCGAAGTATTCGAACCCGATACACCTTGTCGCTTGACTTCTCAGCCAGGTTTTGTAATATTTTCGTCTTCAGGATCTTTCTATATACCATTAGTGATAATGACTGTAGTATACTTTGAAATATATTTAGCTACAAAAAAGAGACTTAGAGATAGGGCTAAAGCGACAAAAATTAGTACCATATCGAGTGGTCAAAATAAATTTCCAACTAAGGATAGTGATCAAAATGACCAGGATTCAGTCAGCTCTGAAGCGAACCATAATGAACATCAAGGTAGTACGCGTTTGGTATCAGACAATGAAAAGAAGAAGCGGGTTAGAAAACTTACACCAAAAAAGAAACCAAAACGACGTTACTGGAGCAAAGATGATAAATCACATAACAAATTGATAATTCCGATATTATCAAATGAGAATTCCGTTACCGATATGGGAGAAAATCGAAACACGTCATCTGAAAGTAATTCTAAAGAGACGCATGAAGATGATCTGATAGAAATTGCTGAATCGATCCCCGTAAAGCCACAAAAGCGTCAAAAGACGAACCAACAAAATACCGTTTACCAATTCATAGAAGAAAAACAGCGGATATCTTTGACACGGGAACGTAGAGCCGCCAGGACTCTTGGCATCATAATGGGAGTATTCGTCGTGTGCTGGCTCCCTTTCTTCGTCATTTACCTGGTCATCCCTTTTTGTGCGAGCTGCTGTTTGTCCAACAAGTTTATAAATTTTATAACGTGGCTCGGATATGTAAATTCAGCTTTAAATCCTTTAATATACACCATTTTCAATATGGATTTCAGGCGAGCTTTCAAGAAATTACTTTGTATTAAAACGTAATTCGCGAACTGTGCCAAAGATTGTACGGTGTTTTGATGTAGATTATTAAGCTTAAGCCGCTGATTTGCTCAAATTACAAGATTTTGTAAACATTCATAGTAGGATTTTAGATTTAATAGTGTAAATTAGCGTAAATCACGATTACATATATGTGAAACAACTTCGATATTATCTTGTATTGTATTTATAACTTTTAACATCACTTTTTGTAACTTAAATCAATATAACTAAATGAAATAATCGAATCTAATAATACTCATATATATGTGCGTGGCACAGTAGTGGAAGAATGTGGTGTGTAAATAATATTATTCTAGACGTTGTATGAATTGATCGAATTTAATTTTAACTAATTATTAATACCAACGAAATTATTTGAGTACTATGAATAACACTGTAGTAATATTGTAATAATTTGTAAATACATATCTTTATCTAATGTATATAATGCATTAACGAGATAAATTAATCCATAGAATTATTGGTTAATAGCACTTATAATTAAAATGTTAACAAGTTTGTTTAAATCACTTAGAAGAGAATTATTTTATAATTATATCCCTTTGAAATAATTTGAGCCCTTATTTAAAAGGGATATTAAATTTACAGTAAGGATACTCTTTCTTTTTCCTAAATTTTAATAAAAGATTGATCGAAAATCTTTGTTTCTTTTATACTTAAAACTTTAACAATAATGATCTGATTTTTAAATTAGTATGGATACTTTTTGTGTATTAATTAATGAAAATAACTCAAAGCTTAGTGTTAAAAATTTGACTATATGTAACAAATTTTATTTGACATTGGAAATCTGAACGTAGCTTTTTCTACACCTTACTCTAATGTTATAACTTAGATAAACGATTGTCAGCAGGTCAGTAAAAATAGTCTTCAAATTGCCTCATTTACAGACTGTGAAGCGTATTTGATTATAGAATTACGAAATTATAAAGAATAAACCGTGAAATACGTTAAAGCCCATCTATTTTCTTGAAAAGGAGTCTTGTAAAGAAATAAGTTGGTCACAGCAAATTCTATAATGATGATTACTGTCCTAAGTAGATCACGAACACCATAAGCTATCATATTCAAGGATTCAATAAAATTTACATCAGTAAGTACATTGTGTCAAAATGTATAATACTTAACACCATATAACTTTATTGTTTACGGTAGTGGTACCGCGAGCACACGGAGTATGTTTATAGGTCTTTTATTTTCATACTTTATATAGGTTTCAGTGTTTGACCTTTTCACCTGACGTTCATTTGGTATATAATTGCAAGATCTAATAGAAGATCTATATTCAGCAAAAAAGACTAAAAAACATGTTATTAAAAATGGAATAGAATTATCTCACAAAACACCATTCTAGTTAAATATTTCGAACTCCCGATAATTTTATAAGTCCTGTTCTTAACTCGAAAGTTTTACATGTCGACAAGGAACTTGGATGTTTAACTTTTATATATATTCATTAAAACTTTTCGTTGTTCCTTCGGTGTTTATTTTAACATTAATTAGTGGAATCAGTAACCACGAATATTCCGGTAAACCTGGTAAAATTATATATTTTAATACGTTGTTACAGCTATTACATTTTATCATTGACTTGTCTGGTTGGTGGTGGAGTTTTGCAAATAACTATAGTTAAATGATTTAAAGTCTTTATAGAAGGATAGAAAGAAATACTTTATTGTTGGAACAACCATACAATTAAATTAAATTACACAAACTATTTAGACAGAAAAAAATACATTTTAATAATGAAAAATAGATGTCCAACAATTGGCGAACCTATTCAGCAAAAATCTGCAATATTGTAAGTAGTACTGCAGCGCTGATTTTCTATGGGAGCCTGTATATGATGATAAACGGACGGTAATGTTAACTCAAAATTTGAAACGAACAAACAGATAACACAGACACACGTAACACGTCACGGATGGTCATACTAAAGAGGTATAACTACTGTAACCAAAAATTTAGGTTTAAACAAATAAATATAAATTTAGTAGAAAGAAAATACACATCAATAAATAAGGCTTACAATAGAACTACGTGAATACATTATACGTCACTTTAATTACTGTGTTTGAAATTGCAATAGATATCACACTACGATGCTTAGCTGTGGAGCAATTACCATACAAATTTTATACTAGAAAATATATTAGAACGAAACAATAATATGGATACGCAGTATGGCATGGCTTAGGCTGCCCTGTGAATGCCTAAGTCATATGTTAGAGAGGTACCACGTTGTGACTTTCAATTGCGTGATCATATTTTACACAAAGCAGTGTATGAGAACAGCCTGACACGATAATTAAGAAGCTTGTGGACTCAACGTGTGTAATATTAAAAGGAAACAAGACAATCAAAAAAGGTACAAGTCCGAAGAAACGCTATTGGTACTTTATTTTGGTTGTACACTCGTAACTCGACAGGTTAGTTAGGTAAATGATACAAATACAAATTTCTCATAAATTATAGAGATCAGCTATGCATTATTAGACATATAATTTTAAACTAGTAATTCCATAACATTAATTAATCTTAACATTTTTTTTATGTTATATGTGGCTAACGAACAGATGGGTCACCTGAAATTAAGTGATCACCACCGTCCATGGACACTAACAACACCAGAGGAGTCGTAAGTGCGTTGCAACCCTTTGGGAGGGGAGGTGGGCCTCCGGCGCTCTCACTGACCGACGAAACGCAACAACGCAAGCACTGTTACTTCACGTTGGTTTTCTAAGAGAGGGTGGTACTACCCCGGGCGAGCCGATCCATTCATGCTGAAACCAGTAATAATTTCAGGGTGGCTCTACCACCATTAACATTCAATTGGAATATTCAAACATTATTTAAAATATTTGCAGGATAGTGTCGACCGGCGATGGATAGTATGTCACTCGGTGGTTGCAATTGTTTTTGAATTGTACTATGGTTATCATCAGGCATACTGCAGTCATTTTGCCATGCTACAATAAAAAAATAAAAATATATACACATTTTTAAAACCTTATGAACAGATGTTTCTAGTGGGATCGGGCTTTTATTTTCAATTCATAATATTGCGTTACTTGACCCTATATTGTGTAATATTTGTGACGTCTTGCGTGATATAGCTCAGTTATTGTGCGCAAATGAAGTGGATGGGAAGTAATTCAAGTAAGTAACAGAACGAAACAACAATTGTGATATATCAAAACAACTTCCTGGAAAAGTTTTAACAAGGAGGCGACGAACTCATTGGAACACTAGAGTTATCACAAGACACTTCGTAATAAGTACCCAATACTGCCGCCCTGCCGTAAGAAAATTGGGCCTATCTAACTAACAAACAAATCGGAGAAAAATCCTAAAATGTGTAATTATTTTTTTTGTACTTTAGTTTTAGCGTGTGTCCACAAACTCGTCTGATGTTAATTGGCTATGTGATCAAAAATGGTAAAGCCGTTAAACGTAAAGAAGGACTGAATGCTATCAACTAAGCGATCATCGCCACAAAAGTACATATAACTTATTAAAAAAAAATGTAATTTGATGATGTATTGATGCACCTTTTTTTCTGACTCCGAATATATAAAGAAAACAATTGCAAAACAGAAGCGTCCCTATTTTTTTTTTACATGACAGAATAGAGAAGGCTGGTTCCTAAAAGGTAAAAAAGAAATCTTATGAAGATGGATTGATTAGTTGTGCATAAAATATAATTTTAGTTTCAAAAATCAAAATCAAAATACTCTGTATTCAATTTAGGCCCTGAGAAGGCACTTATGAACGTCAAAGCTACCACCGGTTCGGAAAACAACCCAGTCGTCGAGAAGAACCGGCAAGAAACTCGATCTGATTTATCTTTTCATAATAACTAACATATATTTTTTTAATTATTACAACATAATAGACACATAAAGCAACATTCGTTTTTAGTGGTTGCACAGAGAGAGGCGTCACTTCCAGACGTCGCTATCGTTCGCATACTGATCCACCCTGTAATAACCTTTATGTATTAAGACCCGGTTGACATAACACTTGAACCTACTATCCGGTAAATCGGTAATGTTGTTTCGATCCGCTAATCCAGTTTCACTGGTATCACAAGTTACTATGGCTATGGAAGATACAATCAACATAAAGCGATATAAAAACAATATTCCCTCTATAAAACGATTCATGATATCTTAATTTTGAAGACTTGTAAACACATCGTAACTCCAGCCAAATTACAATAAAGTTAGCGAAGAATACATTTCTATGCTTTAGTTTAGTTTTTGTTTAATATAACATAACTATGTTGTGTATGTGTAATGTGTTTAAAATAACACATATTTTGTTGTAAAAAGTATATTTTATTGTTCATCGGTAATCATGTTTCAATTTTTCTTTATTTAGATTTTTTGTACAAAATTGATAATGATTTATTTTTTATGTCCTAGCTGGCAAACGAACAGGTGGGTCACCTGATGTTAAGTGATCACCACCGTACATAGACACTAACAACACTAGAGGAGTCGAAAGTGCGTTGCCAGCCTGTGTTTAGGGGTATGGAGAGGGGAATGGAGGGAGGTGGGCCTCCGGCGCTCTCATTGACCGAACGAAACGCAACAATGCAAGCACTGTTACTTCACGTCGGTTTTCTGTGAGAGGGTGGTGCTACCCCGGACGAGCCGACCCATTCATGCTGAAACCAATAATAGCTTCAGCGTGGCTCTACCACCTACTGAAAATGAAAATATACTACTGATGTAGATTTTTAAATATAATTCTTGTGCATACCTACGTTCTTATAAGTTTTATTTAAAATTTCGACCGCAAAAAGGCAAAATCTCATTACGACCATTATTAACCCTATATATCAATTTTCTACTATCGTTTTGCTCTTGAAAATTGTTCCGTATATATTTATTTCAAAGGTTCAAAAAAGCTAACAGTATTACAGACGACTCCGGTATTTACTGAGTGACTATGGCTCATAAGATTGGAGCCCTTGGTTGTAATAAGAAAGGAGATTAGTGCAAAAAGTCTATTCAACATTGAGGCCGGAATAACAAGATGAAAGCTCTCAGAGCGGTCGTGTCGCATGAAGGAAAACATTTAACGTAAACGAGGGTACGTATAATGTAATGGTGATTTCATACAGGACGTTGTTTCATAAAATGGACCGGCAGGCTGCGCCGGCTGGAAAACAGCGGGAGACGACGCGTCGCGCGGCGAATGAACTAACTATTACTTACAATATATGTTACAGCGCAACTACAGCTTCGGTATTTAAATTAAGAGGCTACATAGAACGGTATAAAGGTCTAATAACCTTTTGTCATTCTTGATTACGCACCTGACCGAATTGTCATGATGGACACGTATAAAAAACACTATAATATACTAATAAAGATTTTTGTTATAACATCTATACCGGTCATAAGAACTAAAATATATAACTATTACGATCTTAGCAACGAATTAACTAGAAATTAGTTTATAAGGGTGTTATATGCGGTAGAAGTGGGAGTGGTGTACCAGGAAAATCACTATATAAACTATTAAAATTAGTTTTTGAAAAAAATACCTAAATCGATCCTAATGTGTTCTTTTTAGTAAAACAGAGGGAGTCATTCTGGCAGTGGACCTGAGATTTAATGTGTAACGATAGAGGCCCCTTTAAACTAAACTTAGGTCATAAATCTCATACACTATTCAGAGTTCCTCACTCTGTAGCTCGATAAACCCGGGATCCACGTGCTGAATCCATGCAATGTTAGGAACTTCGTCTCTCTACAGTTTTACTTTATTCAAACTATTTCAATTTGAACTCTATTATTATTACTCGTAGCTGAAACATTAGCTTTTAATAACAATCAAATTATGATTAAAAAAACGTCGAGTTTAGAACAGAATTTCAGAAAAATGAAGAAGAAAAATTCAATAGTCAGAAGTCAATAGGTAATTATAGGCGGTAGAGCCACGCTGAAGCTATTACTGGTTTCAGCATGAATGGGTCGGCTCGCCCGGGGTAGTACCACCCTCTCGCAGAAAGCCGACGTGAAGTAACAGTGCTTGCATTGTTGCGTTTCGTTCCGTCAGTGAAAGCGCCGGATAACCCACCTGCCTCCCCT
>MU160330.1:64271-89473 GCA_015888305.1 Antheraea pernyi | reverse complement strand
GGTACCACATATAATGGCTATTCGTTTTTTCCCTTATTTTTCAAACTAAGTTATAAGTACAAATAACTTAGCAACGTATACAGGTATGTATAGCTTAATTGGTTTAGCTTACACAGATTCGCGTTCTTGCATCGAAGGCAACAGCCCAAGTCTAGTTTCTTGGGCACTCTTGAACTTGAAAAGAGGTAATGAGTTACTGTGACTGATTTATCACCGTACACATGGTGTTTGTAGCCCAGTCGAGTGTAGATCAAAGACATCATGTGATTACTAGTAACCGGTAACCATATAACGCGGCATTATAAAGAATAATATATCTAGTATACGGTAGTCGCAATTCGTCATTTGGTTAAATAACTAACTTTTACCCATGGCTTTGCACGAGTTAATATATAATTCACTTACTTATTCCTCGGTATCAGTAGTTTTTTTTTATGAAATATGTTTATATCATTTGCTATATATCCTTGACAACGTGTAAGAACAACTTCTTGAAAATATAACAAACAGACTCATATTCCCATTTATAATAGCTAGGATTATAAAATACATATAATAAGAATGTATATCTAACATGTCTGTATTTTTTTAGATTTTTGTGAAAAAAAATTGTTGCATGTGTCTTGGAATAATTAATAAAATACATTTCAATCATTTTTAGAAATGTCTATCTGTTTGTCAAAACACTCATCACTGCTAATGTACTACGTTCACGATAAAACCTCACCAAGAAAATCATAAAGCATATTCTCCAGTAACAGTATTGGTTATATTTAAATCGGTTCGGTCTATCAAAAGTTATTGTAATTTGAATGAGGACGCGACTTAAGTACGAGAGAAAATTAGATATGTAAATGGACTTAATACATCTAGATGATTTTTATAGTCACTTGTTTTACATTAGTTTCCACGGGGATAGTCTCAGGCATAGCTAGTAAAATACATGATTAACGAATACTCACATACAAGAAGCAGACCAGATAGACGCCAATATCACTAACAAAGCTATCATTACAGACTCAAACGTATTTAGGGAAAAACAACATTAAATGCAATAACAAAACACACACACATAACGACTCCCCTGGTGTTGTTAGTGTCTATTGACGGTGATGATCACTTAACATCAGGTGACCAACCTGTTCGTTTGCCTCCCATGACATAAAAAAAATTTAGCGTTAGCCCAAAGTAACTATTCCATGGTGACGAAATCGCAGGCAGAAGCTATTTATCATAAAAAACGTTGTAATACAACTAACAGTACTTAAAACATTTTAATTAAAGATAGCAAAAGCATTTTTTTTAAACAATTAAAAAATATCAAGGATTAAAGAACGTATTAAAATTATAATATTAAAAGGTACTCAAAGTGGTCCATACGGATCCCTAGGGGGGTCGATTTCGAACTTGAACGAGGTCCACGCCAGGTAAAACAAGATCTAGGGATTGGAGATTTGCAAATCAGTATCGACGGTAGTGACAATTTTAACTTTCTATCATCATCTTCTTACCCTTATCCCACCTAAGTACCTAAGCACAACATGTTTTCTACATATCATTTTTCACACAATCCACTCGTACCATTTTCGGTCTTCCTCTATTCTTATATACATCGACAATCATACTCAAAGCTTTTCTAGTAAAACATGGTCTTCACTCTCCTCATGACATACCGATACCATGCTAACCTATTCCTACTCCTTAACTTCTCTGCCACTGGTGCTATTTTCAAAGTTCCCCTGATATATTCATTCCTCATCTTATCCATTCGAGTTGCACCACACATCCACATTAACATTCACATCTCTGCCACATGTAGTTTTCTTTCACCCGTCTCTATTTTCACAATTTTAACTTTCTATAAATAGTTTAATGAGCTATCAGTGCGTTAGACATATAAGTAAGTATTTCTAAAAGGTAAATATTCATGAAATTTAATAAAGATATGGAACTAAGATTCAGACGATTTCATTATTACCTTTCAAATTAAATCCATCCTATCATCCTCGATCAGGAATTTACACCTGATTGCCGGATGCAGGTAATAATGAAATCGTCTGAATCTTAGTTCCATATCTTTATTAAATTTCATGAATATTTCTTTCGCGTGCAACCGTAATGTAAGAAGACAGTGATTAATAAAATCATGTGAATGTATTAAATCCATTTACTTATACTACTTTCCTCTCGTACTTAAGTCGCGTCCTCATTAAAATTACAATTACTTTTGATAGAGTGAACAGATTTTAATGAACAAAGACTAAATGTTACTCGAGGATATGCATTATAATTTTCTTGAATCGAGGTTTAATCGTGAGCTTAGTACTTTAGCAGTGACGCATGTCGATACAAACAAACAGACAGACATTTCTAAAAATTATTAGAGTGTATTTTATTACTTATTTCTAGACATTTGCAATATGTTTTTTCACATAAACCTAAACAGTACGGACACGTTAGATTTACATTCTTATTATATGAATTGATTCTATAGTGGAATATTATTTTATTTATTATACAATACCTAATTACATATTAAAATTAATTTAGCAAGTTACTCGCTATTAAAAAGATAGGGGGTCTACCTAATAAAGTAAAATTTCTTGGTTTACGAGATATAAAAGTTTTAGGACCGTTGACTTAGACCATACGATGACGCGCGCTGTCTAATGTCTAATGACGTTATTAGATGATAACAGGGTCGTCTTTGAAGTTAATGGGGCCCTGGGCCCGTGCTACTTTGGGCTACCAAAATCGAGACTTAAGTAAACAACGTCTTGTTCACGTGCAAAATATCGGACGTATTAAAGATATTAAGGGTCGCATTTGAAGATAGTGTTGCCATGGGCCCGGACCACTCTGGGAATCCAAAAATCTAGTCCTAACTGAATAATCACTTGTTCACGTACATGGACGTATTAAATATAATAAAAAAATTGGTTTTCTGTAGACTCGGTTTACAGTCGATAATTTTATGTGATAACGACTCGGACGCATCGGCCGATGGAGTGGAAGAGAGATAAATGCTATACAAGCCGAACTCTTAGGCTGATCGCGCCTCCCTATCGCTTGTTCGGCGCTCGCACTTGCACAGAGCGCTCAGGCGGAACGTGACAATGCTCTTTCGTCCGTGCAACGGACGTTCATAGATTTATAAGACGTTATCATCTAAAAACTAAGAAAAAAAATTAAAGGAGCTATCTTCTATACGCATAAAATTTAGCTTTGAAAGACTGACTAATAATATAAGAGTTACTCCAATAAATCAGTCACTTTTTTTAAACTAATTAAGATTCCCTAAAAGAAAAGCTTGTTCTGAGCCCGGGCCATGCAAACTTATATACAAAGAGGACCCTGGATAATGGTTACGTTGCACGATTGAAGTTGCAGTAAACTCCTTATCAATCGCTGTAATTCTTATCAATTGAACGTTTTAAATCTCTAATTTAATAGGTGTTAATTAGACATTTGACATCAGATGCTTATAGATAGCTTTTAGACGAGCTTATATTCTATATTGGGAATGACTTCATAAAACATTTACCCCTACTTAAGGATAAGTATAGCTTAAGGTAAGATCGTTTTGGTCATAATTTGGTTATATATAAAAAACCCCTGAATCAAACCGCGACGTACATTCACAGTGCACATGCACGAAGCACGTGCACATGTATATTTTTAATATTCCGCATATTTTATATACCTTATGGGTTTTAACGTTGGACAATATCTCATATGGCGTTAAATGGTAAGATGGTGTAAACACGTTGAACATGGAGGAAATGTCTCTACCTCTCTGTCGTGGAATTACCGGATCACATTTATATATTTAATTTACATAGTTGTCAGGTGCTATACACCCATAGCTATTATAAATGACAAATTTCAATTATATAAAAGAAATTGTATACGAACGTAATAAATAATAGTGCGTGGAGTCCCTCCGCGCTGAAGAAGTGAAACTTCGTAATGTGGAAATGAAAATAGGAAGGGGTAGATATTGATTTTTAGTGAAATCATATTGTTTCTTTAAGACAAACTTTATGAACATTGCTTACAATTCGCAATTGATCGCATCTTTTATCATTTTCGAGTGGAGAAATATCCAAACCTATAACATTTACTATGGGATTATGATAACTAAATTAAGATACGAAATGTTTGATTATTTTTCTCGCCCTGTCTCTTTCTATTCCCCTTCCCCAGGTGCGTTGAACGTTTAACGCAACACCGCTTTCATACCCCCTCCATAGTAGCGTTAAACGTTTAACCGAACCTTGTTGGGAGTCACATTAGAAATTTCACTTCAATAATAAAAATATAACTTAAAAAAGCTTGCGAAATTAAAACTCTATCGCCGATTAAAAACCGCACTCATGAGGAAGAGACCACAACAAAATCGATCTGGTTTATCTTTGTTTAGAATGTTTTTTCTATTACAATTAAACATAGTCGTATTTTTGTCTATGAATAGATAGGAATTCCAGACATAGTTCACGTTATTATACAATCTATATAAAATAACCTTTCGAGAAATAAAATCGACTTTTACATGGTGCTTAAAGTTTTTATCCGGCATGTCGGTAATATTTTTAACAATTTATTACATTACCCTAGTACAGCGATTCTCAACCTTTTTTACTTAGCGAGGCACTAGCATAATCCTCACAGATTCCAGGCACCCTTACAACTTACATGCAAAATTTTCGATTGTGCAAAGTGAACAAATTCAGAATTTGTAAATCTCACGAGTTACTTCACAGATGCTTGCGACAACACCAATATGTCGCTATGCGGCGGTTGAGAACCTCTCCATTAGTATACAAATACCTAATTAACTTACTAAATGAGAGCATTAATTACCTCGTAATACAATGCCGCTAGTAAAATATAATTATTACAGGAATAATAGGTACAGATAATAATACACTTATAAACCTAGTGTGTAGGTAATAAAAAATTATAGACTTAAAATGTAATATCCTGCTCTAGGGTTAAGTCCAGGAACATTATTCAATCCGATATACACGTATTCATTTGTGAATCATGCAATTTCGATTGTATGGTTCACAAATGTATATATGTATGAATAGTTTAGAATAGTTAGCTAGGACAGACGCGTCTTTTTCCAGGTAACAGCCCAAGCCGAGGTGTGCGTGCACCCTTGTGTATGTTACCTAAAACCCAAATCGGTTGTGTGCCTTAAGCGCCAACCTTAGTAGTCCGGTGAAGCTGTGAAGACCCCACATATCCCACTACTCCTAACTTGTCACTTGCTTTATCAACTCTATATAATTTTACACACCTCATTTAACCATAAAAGTACTAGAGCGAATTTGTATATTTTAAAATAATATATCCCTGCTTCATTTTAGGAAATTTTAGATCGCCATTTTCTAGGAATTCCAAACACAGAAAAAGATCACCTCGGCTTATCTGGGAGTTCCTGTGGAAGGCGTAAAGTAACTCATATAGAACTTATCGTCAGCGGCCAGCCTACGAAACCCGGCGACTGGCCATGGCATGCCGCTATATATACAATAAATGGGACTTTAATTAATTACATTTGTGGAGGAACTTTGTTATCGAAAACAGTGGTCCTAACAGGTAATACTTTTGGTAATTGGAGTCTTATAATTAGCATCATCACAAACATTACCTCCAGGGTTATAATCTTCGTTAATTGTGACTTCAATTTCATTTCGATATTGATCACATTGTAGGAGCTTCGGCTCACTACTAGAATATTCTAGACTAACACGGACAGCGCAATAATAATACTCGGAATGCGTAAAATAGACTGTTTATTAAAATGACCATAAAAGGTATTTATAGTGACACGCGGTATTTTATTTATTTCTTCAATTGTTTGAACGACATTCTATTTATAATATTTACAAAAGCTTCAGCCAGCCTGCCAAAGAGGATAACATAGTCGTTAGCTACACATCTATACTAATATTATAAGGCTGAAGAGTTTGTTTGCTTGAATGCGCTACTCTTAAGAACTACCGGATCGATTTGAAAAATACAGTGTTAGACAGCTCACTTATCGAGAAATGCTATATAGATTATATACCATCACGCTTAGACCAATACGAACGGAGTACCAATAAAGAATGTTTCAATAACGGTGTTTTTTTCCTTTTGAGAGCCTCCGCTGCATGTTCCTCTCACAGAAAACCGACGTGAAGTAACAGTGCTTGCATTGTTGCGTTTCGTTCGGTCAGTGAAAGCGCCGGAGGCCTAACTCCACTCTCCTCTCCCCCTTCAACCCCTTCCCCCCAAACACAGGCTAGCAAAGCACTTACGACTCCCCTGGTGTTGTTAGTGTCTATTGACGGTGATGATCACTTAACATCAGGTGACCAACCTGTTCGTTTGCCTCCCATGACATAATTTTTTTTTAACTATTCCATGGTGACGAAGTCGCGGGCTGAAGCTATTTATCATAAAAAACGTTGTAATTAAACAAAAAAACAGCATTTAAAACCTTGTAATTAAAGATAGCAAAAGCATTTTTTTAAACAATTAAAAAATATCAAGGATTAAAGAACGTATTAAAATTATAATATAAAAAAACACACGCACACACGAGTTATAAATATTACTAAAGCAAGGTAACCCGACCTTGAGAACAACAACAAAGATGCAAATCCATTACAGGCCAATGCGACTTATCTATGCAATTATTTGACATAACTAAATTCGGTTCAACCATATTTGATATACGGTATTCGATAATCAATGATATATTATTGCAATACTGATTATAGAAGTGCTATCCAGATTTTATACGATTCTCTATGGAAACGTGACCTAATCGACATTTACTTGTACGATCTGTTTGTCGTACAAATCTACGTACACGCTCTAATTGCTCGCATGTAAGGAAATAATATATTTAGATATTAAAATTTATAAATATACATTGGCATGACGTAACCACGTGATAAACAAACGCATCTAGCGCAGTTAACAATATCATCTTCAAACCAATTTTGTTGTTTTTTTTTTTTAATTTAGGGGGCTTTTTTTCCACCGAATATATCAGACCCATTGTTCCTGAATCGTCGTAGCTCTATAATGAGAGTCGCTGATAAGGTATCATTACCAGGTCATACAGCATCTTAGCTTCACCCGAACAGGGTTCAGCCAAGATGCTGTGACAAATACCTATGTTCTGGCAACTACTTTTCATACTACCTTAATTTTTTTCCAAGACAATAACGTATGTGTACATTTATATGTTATATTTGTTACCCAACGCAGAGACAACACTATGGCTCTAAATACATATACAGTGCAACCTTAATATAACGAACCTCAATTTAACGACTTCCTCGATTTAACAAATTTTATCAACTCAAAATAACAAACTCTATATAACAAACGTCAGTTTAACGAATTACTTGATATAACGAATATTTACGAGTTGCCATCGGATTTGTTATATCGAGGTTGTACTGTATATATAAAACTAAAGTATCTGTTTTTTGTATTCAACAAACTCACTGAAAGACAAAGGTGTTTAGACTAATATCTATGAAACCTTCTACACTTTCCCATGTTTTAACTACAATTACCTGAAACACGGTCTACATTAAAATCACAATAAATAAAAACAGACTAAAATTCATTAAAATAAAGCGTACAAATCCCATGAGACTTTTTTTTTCTTTTTTTCTAACTGACTATGCTATTGACCTGTCACGGTCTTTACAGCTTCACCGGACTACATCCCATGAGACAGTAAGAGCAATTGTAAGAAGAATAAGTCGCAGGCACTACATAGTTTAAAATCTATTTTACTTTAGGCAATTCAGTTCAAAAACTCTTTATTAATTACTAGCCTCTGCCCGCGACTTCGTCCGCGTGGATTAGTTACTTTGGGCTAACGTTGACACACAGCGGAAGCTCTCAAAAGGAAAAAATATCCCAATTTTGAAACATTCTTCATCGGTGCTCCGCTCCTATGCATCTTAGCGTGATGATATATAGCCTATAACCTTCACCGATAAATGAGCTATATAACACTGAAAGAATTTTTCAAATCGGACCAGTAGTTCCTGAGATTACCCCCTACAACGTCACAAACTGTACCTCTCTATAATATTAGAATAGAAGTATAGATAAATAATGCATCAACTCAATTGATATTAACGTTGTTGTAAAGTACATTATTACTTATTTGCACAAATTCAGCAAAATTTCTCAAGTACTTTTTAAAAGTACATACATATATTTGAAACACAAAAAGCAAGAGAATCTGTATCAGCAATAAATATCATTCGAAAGTAAAATAAACTTATAATAGACGATATAGTCACATCAGAATTAAAAGAAAACAAACGTGATTTCCCGGAATTGTATAAACATTGAACTCACCGTATCAGCAGATCGCTACTCTATCAATATAACAGAGAAACGAATACATCAATATAATGACAACGATTGTTAAACGAACGCAAGACTTCTACGATAGAGGCCCTAACACAATTAAAAAATATATACACAATCAAAATTTTTTGACAAATAGTACCGCGAGGTCAATTACATACGATTGCAAATTACGCAGCAATCGATATTTAGCGAGCGTATGCAATAATATTTAATAGATAAACATAGGCGAGGATAGAGATGGCATAACGTCGATTACACGGCGCAATTGTTTGCAATAGTTACATCAAATCACATTTATGTTGGTATATAACACGGCGATGTCAATCGTTCGGACGCTACATCTATCAAGAGTAGAGGAAAAACAAAAATCTAAATATAAACCAGACATTCCTTCGCCTGTGAGACGGGATAAATGTTTGCAGACCTAACTTTAAGTTATAATTATGCAATATGACAGTTGTAAACTGGTTTCAGCTCATTGTAAACCACCATTGTAAGCCTGTAAGATACCCACTGCAGGGCCATAGGCCTCTTCCCGAAGGAAAGTATGGGCGTAATCACCACGCCAGCCCACGACGTATTAGCGTTTTCCAACTTCGAGAAACCATTATATTTTCCCAAATAAAGTGGTAATACGATAACATTTCTCAGGTTCAGGTTTCCTCACGATGTTTTCCTTCACCGTCAGCCGATAGTGTCACCAATTTAATTTAATAATTTTAAATTACAAATTTAAATTAATACACGAATTCTGGAGTCTAAACATGGGGGGGCATTGTATTGACATTCCACCGGTTAGACCACCACGATACAAAACTTCAAAAAAGACAAAGTAAGTAAAAAAAAGGCACACGAACAAACACTGCTGAAGTAGAAAAATAGTAGCCGTGTGCAACTTGACACAAGATCTACGATCTCGGAAAAAATTGACACCTTTAATCAATCCTCACAAAGCAACGAAAGAACTACAGTTCTAGAAACACCAACGAAAGTTATGTACAGAAATAGAATCCATTACAATAAAGAGATTTTAAACTATAAGTCACATACGGATTATATTTCACCATTAAAGGGCTGCCCCAAAATTATGTAAAATAATACAAGAACATTCATTGAAAAATATAGGAAAGATACAAAAATTCCAACATAAAGAAACTTACTACAAGCAACGTGCTGATGCCGCAGTCCTGATTTGTGTTGTGATCAATAACAAAATTGTCGACAACGATTACCAACGTGTTTTGTCCAATTAACCTACACAAGAGGTCCACCCACGAGACATAACTGGATACTCATATTACTCGGCGATTTTTTTAAACTCAATTAATATCCAGACTGTTTCAGATAGATATACTGAGGACGGACGTGCAAAAAACGCAATATGTGTAAAAATAATGCTATAAAACCGGTGTAAGACGAATTTAAAGGGAGAAGCCTAAAAGTCCGAGTTGTAGAACTTTCCACTTATGAAAGATTTTGTAAGGAAGGTCGACTTTTAGAGGTGAAAACTCATCCTTACTAATTCTGAGTTTAAATATTGTTAGCAAATTCTGAAGGTTGGTCTCTTATTTTTCTTCAAGCTATAGAGGTAATTAGTTTCAAATAATCGAGCTAGTGGGTTGTAAAATCAAATATCGCTATGTTCGAGATACAGAGGTCTTATTAATTTTTTCGAGGAATGAATGGAGGGCAAATATGAACAGAAATGGACTCACTGATTATTTCGACTTATAGAAATTTCGGTTAAAATTTCAAGTAATACAGATTTTGGGAATTAAAGGGAAAAGGGACATAGATATTCCTTCGAGTTTTGGAGATTCTCGATTTATCGAGCTTCGACTTTAGAAGGTTCTGCTGTATTTTCATAACTATAATAAAAAGAAAAAGGTTTCGTTTGCCTAAAAAGTTCGACTCACGATTTCTGTGATATTCATCTGACTTTTAGCTGTCTTAATCGTCAGATGATCTATATCTATAACTAGTTTATTTCTCAACATATATCAAAAGATTTATCGAAATGTAGAATTTAAATGACTCCATGTTTCTTACAAACGCTATCGGTCTAGGAAGGCAACTGCCAAGAATCGTAAAGCACTACGGTGATCGAAGAATATATTTATGTCTAGTACCACAAAGAAATACGAAAATGAAACTATAAACTATGCGATATCTAGAATCACCAATACAGTTTGTCTCTGGAAACGGCTCTGATGCCTAGTAGTTATCTAATACATACAAGATACATAGCATTATTGAAATTTCACACTTAGCTAAGATTTTTTATTTATACAAGTACATTAATCAGTAGGTTATGAAGGTAGTTTCAAATATGCGGCGTCAAAGATTTGGAATAATATACCTCCTCCATTACAGGCAAAAAGCAAATTTATATTTAAAAAATTAATTAAACAAGAAATTCTTGAGCAACAAAGATTAGGTCATTTATAATTATAATTTCATTAAAAGATTTGACGCATAATTCACAATATCATTAACAATATGCAACGCTTTTTTTTATATTTTTCTCTCATATTAAAATTTAAATTATTTTTGTATGGGCCCCTTAATTTATTTATATGTATAGCAATAGATAGATATTTTAAGTTTTATGTTTACGACTTGGGTGCGAAATAATAAGTAATTACTTTTTTTACGGTTAAGGTTTTTTTGTACACTTATACTAAGGCAACAAAAAATATATTTCTTTCTTTCTTTCAAAAGTTTAAACATTTTTATTCAAACATTTTTCGTAATTTCTTCGATACGAAACTCTAAATGCTTCACGTTTCGAAATAGACATATAAAGATTGCGCTAAGTTAAGCGCTGTCGATTACTATCACGTCTCGTACAAAAAAGGGTTATTCAACATTAAATTAAATAATTACGTAACAGTACAACTTCTTGAATAATTTGTCTACAGACGAAACGAACTCGTTGCTCTCACAAATTTATCGAAATCGAATCGGGGGAAAAAAAAGAAATAACTCGATTTTCCTCATTTTAGATTCCACATTTAGCATGTTACGGGTATAACTTAAGTAATGCCGAATACTTATGTAAATTCTAACTTGAAAAACTTACTTTAATTGTATTGTTAACATGGGGTAATTGTTTCGTACCGAAATTTCCGAAATATTAAATAATCGTTCCTAATTTAACTTAAATACTAATTTTACTCGCAATCGTCGCATATCTAACCACTTTTAATATATTTTCCTCCTATTATACTCGGTAACAATTCATAGCGGAAGGAATGGGCCCATTAACTAATATGTCCTATTAGGCATATTTATTTCACGGACACTTTTGCCATAAAGTAGTGTCCAATTTCCCAACCCCTAACATGGCTACCGTACAGTATTTTTGGATACGACTGCACTGTTATTATACGCTTCCCTGTATTTTGTTATTATTTTTTATAGATCAGCCAATTAATCACACGTTACTCATTTCCTGCTTACATATTCCTACAAGCAACGCGATACCAGAAATTGCTAAAATGGTAAATACATAGTATAAACCAGTTATCACTTAGCAAAATAGTTTATAATGATACCTACTCCCGTATCTGCAAGACGAAGCTTGGACTACTTATAGCGCTAAAATTGAAGTTAAAAATCACTTCGATAAAGGCGCAGACTACACGTTGCCACCTGTGTCTTTCCAATAATTCGAAATTAGCGTCGACTAAACTACTCTGATGTGTGTAAAAACCACCAGACTAGTTATAGTGCTGCATCTATCGGCACGCAACCCGATAGTTCGTAACGCATGACAATGTCTTCCCAAATCTGCCTTTATTGTGACTATAGACAAAACTTCATGGCCATACACGCAGGTACAAGAGTAGCATAAGAAGAGAGGGAGGAAGTTATTTCTATGTCTCATTTTACTCTTACGGAACACACATTAACAATGTTGTTCAAAAACGACACGCGAAGTACTATTTCCATGCACACGAAGAGTGGTAATGTTTGTTCTGAACCTGTAAGGGGTTCCTGAAGAAGAAGGAATTAGTACATAGATGGATCATAAGCTCCATCACGATTTGGAACTCTGGCTAAGTACATGTGACGAACGTTGCTGATTTACGTGAAATAAAAAAAAAACAATAAAATTGATTTAAAAAACTCACCTGCCCATACCGAGAGGACGTTAAATGCACGTTTCGATTCTTAAAGGAGAAATCTGGCCTCTTCCCCATCCCATAATTGCTTTTATTCTGCGATATAAATTTCTTTGGTCTGTCCAGTCTTTCCGTCGAGCCCGTCTCGCTGTCCTCATCGGTTCTCTTCGATGTCGAAGGTATACCTCTGTAGGCTCCCCTCGTCCCCCTGATGGTCTTCTCCGGTGACTTGTCCTGTTTTCTCGTGATGAGATTGTCTTTCCTTTGTTTGTTACTTCGTAAAGACACGTTAGACGACATACTGTCCATATTTGGTCCATCAAACTTGGTGAATCAAATCAGACCTCGATTTCAAACATTTATTTTATTTTGATTTTTTTAATTTTTTATTCAATAAATAATTCCATTAAATTAAATCCATTATATCGATAATAATATTGGAGTATATTTGTGGGTATAATAATTGTTAAATTAAGAATTATACTAATTATATAATTAAATAAATAGCTAATTCCGTCTTTTGATTCTCTCTCGCTTTGTTGGCATGCTCATTCGGTTACTAACTAACCCTTTTAACTGTCTTTATACCAAAAAAAAAACTAAACTAATTAAAAAAAAACAGTCTTCAGGAAGATTTTGGAAAGTTTTCTTTTGCAGGTTTCTCAAACGTTATCTGTAACAAAAATATAGACATTGCTTTAATTTCAAAGTGTATCAACATTAGAAGCAACTTCTACATACACTGTCGATCTGCGTTTTGGACCCGATATAAATAAATAATGACCAATTTTAAAACACGCATAAATTGAATTACACATATGTCACAAAGATAAACTAAGAAATCAGTCCATTACCAGTTTCTTTTACGATTTTGTTTTATTTTTCAAGTGCTATTTTCGTGCTTTAGGTATAAAAAAATTGGGAAATCGTTACTTTTCCATACAAACCACGAAACAGAGCCTTTATTTATAAGTCTCTCTCTATTCATCATACTTCAGGCTTCTTACGCCTACAATCTTACATGATGTATACAATATACAAGATACATCTATACATATAATAAGAATGTATATCTATCGTGTCTGTACTTTTTAGATTTTGGTGAAAAAAATTATTGCAGGAATAAGTAATAGCCTCTCATAGAAAACCGACGTGAAGTAACAGTGCTTGCATTGTTGCGTTTCGTACGGTCAGTGAGAGCGCCGGATGAGACCAGTGAGACCTACCTTCCCCTCTTCTCTCCCCCCTCACTCCCTTTCCCCCAAACACAGGCAGACAACCCACTTTCGACTCCCCCGGTGTTGTTAGTGTCTATGGACGGTGGTGATCACTTAACATCAGGTGACCCGCAAGTTCGTTTGCCAGTTATGAATAAAAAAAATTAAAAAATAGTTACTTTGGACTAAAGCTAACACGCAGCAGAAGCTCTCAAAAAAAAACCGGTTTCGAAACATTCTTAACTGGTGTTCCGCTCCCACTGGTCTTAGCGTGATGATATATAGCTATATATATAGATGATATATAAATAGCTTTCCTCGATACTTAATTAAACTATCTAACAATGCAAGCACCGTTACTTCACGTCGGTTTTCTATGAGAGGGTGTTACTACTCCAGACGAGCCGACCCATTCATGCTGAAACCAATAATAGGCTTCAGCGTGGCTCTACCACTCTATTTCACCCGAAGGAAGTCGCGGGTAGAAGCTAGTTAGTATATATAATTAATACGCGACGAAACAAATTTGTACCCTCTTTTTATTGTCGAATTTTAATCGCTCGCCGATCACTAGTTATAAGAAAATAATAAATGAATAAAAAGTATATGTAATTCGGACAAATATTACAGATTCTAAAATAGTGTTTTAAAGCTTCTAAAGCTCTATGTTTGTTTGGTGCCTTGTGAAGACTACTAAGCCTCCGAATCGATCACAGTGAATTTAGGCGTAGAGTAACTTGTAATTTGGAGAATGATATCGACGAGCTTTAGCTAACAAAGGAAGCATTAATGATTTAAGTAAAAAAAGGTTCTTTGAGTACATTTCAATTTTATATCGTTTATATTTGGCTCTTTTTGATGACAAATTTGCTAATCACTGGCCTTACAGTACCTCGTCCCCGCCAACGTCTGGCGGCCCCTTAGGACGGTCTCGCACGAAATTGTTGAACTATAAAAAATCAAAACTGTATTTTTATGCAAAAATAAAAGCAACTGATCTCGTTCCAATTCACATTAAATCGGAACATTCTAGTCTCATTGTGAACACAAACAAAAAACACTGTGCAGATTTATAGGTAAAATGTACATCAAAATTAAAATACATTCATCACTGTTACGACCCGGTCTAGAGAATCAATGTCAGGGCGGAATACCGACGGTGAGTGATTGCATTACAGCTGTTCGGTTTTATTTCTGTTTATCTAATTTACCGTTACATTTAAACTGAGAAAATTATTTAATCTCCAAACCGAGGTGACTGACACTATAGACTAATTTTATTGACTCTAAACAATTATTGTAGTTTTTTAACAAAATGTCCAATAAGCCACCTTACCGTATAAAATGTTGCTTATTCCTGATACAAAATGGCGTATCTTTTTATTGTTAATTGCATTGTAGACATAAGTAGCTTAAAATAAAAAAAGTCCAAAGCGAAAGACCAAATGTTATACGCTCGTTCTGTATGAAACCAATCCAATTGATACGATACGCTCTTTATGCATTTAGCACTCTTTTTATCTATAAAGGAAAAACTGACTGACTGACTAACATATCAACGCACAGCCCAAGTTACTGAGGCTAGGGCCGTGAAAATTTGCATGTGGGTTCCTTAAGCACTCAAAGTTTAAGGACGATGCCAAGATGGTTTTGGTGTGAAAAAATTATAGTGGACAATATGTGAACGATGGTGATGTCTGGAATTTATTCCACCACTCTGTGCATCCACGAAAAATATTTTGTGAAAATATGTATAATAAAGAGATAAACCCGATCGACTTTCTTGCTGGTTCTTCTCTATGACTGGTTTGTTTGTCCGAACCGATGATAGTTTAACACGTTAGCGCGTTCTTAGGGCCAAAACTGAATAAAGTATTTTTGATTTTGACTGTGCGTGAGTACTGAGGAAGCGATTTTTGGAAATACAACCCTAAAGGCGAAGAAAAAGCGAATGAAAGTTTCTATGAAGATTCTTTCTTTTTTTTATCACGCTTTTATTAGCTTCACCTGTATGTATGTATGTAACCGACCCCTTTGAGCTCGATTTTGTCCTACTTTGAACGATCAGATTTAATTCAAACTTTGCACACCTGTCAAAGGTCGATGACAACGCAATAATCCAAAAAAAAAGTTAAAAAAATTTAACTATAAAATGAAAAATAAATAATGACCTCCAGCCAGATATCAGTATTATTATCATTTTTTTGTCACTTTTTACAAAAATATACATTTGTTTCTAATTGACACTATTCTTAATCCAAATTTATTAAATTTTATTTTCTGTTTTTTAGATGGATTTTTATGAAAGCATGTTTTTTTAGTTTTTTTAAACTACATATTATATAATAAAACAAAATCCTCTGCCAGGTCTGTCTGTCTGTCTGTTCACGATAAACTCAAAAACGACTTAACGTATTTTCATGTGGCTTTCACTAGTAAATAAAGTGATTCATGAGGAAGGTTTAGGTATATAATTTGTGAAGGTTTTTTTTATCATCAGGGCGGGTCAACGTCCGCCGGGGCCTCTAGTATAAATATAAAATAAAGAGTAGGAAGTAATGACTACATAGAAAATGCGTGGAAAGACGCAGGAAATCACTAGTTTATTTATATTTACTGAATCGAACAACTTCCTCAAAAAGGCTAAGCTTGTAACTTTATAGGTAGTACGTGGACTAACACACCGATTCGGATTTTTTTTTACATTGGGTATGTTTTCCGCAAGTGCCATTTCAGCTATATTTTACTTGTAAGTTGTATATTGCAATCTACGCTTATAGAGCCGTTATCGTTTACCAGAATCGCCTTCTTACTTTTCTGTTGTTAAATTTGAAGTGTCTCTTTCACAAAAATGTGAAGATTCAAAAAACATATCACGCTAATTCACCATTTTCAGACACTCACTTCCTACAGCTGTCATGTTTTCCGCGACCTCCCTATCAATATTGCATCATGTATAAAAATATACGTAACAAAAAAAAATAAGAAAAAGTTTTCGGAATTGACGAGCAAGGAACGTCACATTTTCTTAGACCTCCTTAGTCCCCGTCACAGTAAGCGAACTGTAGTTTATTAACAGCCCCACAACAACAGGACAAAGTGACGACACTGTGCTTAACGATAAGCACAGTACAACAGAAAAAACAACAGCAACTTATGAGAAATCGGCAATGCCATCGATCGAGACCGGTCATATATGCTCAACGTGGTAGTCAAAGTGTTAACCCAGTGGATCTAGAAGCGGGAAATATTTCATAGGAGTTCCTTTTACACCAGCTTTAACTGATTCACAAAAGTAGAAAGATTTCGAAATATGACCCCACGGACAATTGCCCTCTATCGCCCTCTAGATCCTTCACTCTACTAAGGACCACAAAAAAGCGGCGAACGGTGGAAGCACTGGAACTTTCAGCACGTTTAGACACTTTCGCAGAGTTACTGACCATTATATCCAATATAGTACACTACCTAAGAAACCCTCAACTAATCTACAAACTACACAGTCATCCTAAAGTTGTTAGTATGACAATCGCAGTGTGAAAATGAGATATTAGCTAATCATCTTGTAAGTAATTACGTATAGCAAAGGTTACTGAATATTTGAACGTATACTGGCTAATTCTCGGAATTGAGTCACAGAAGCGAGTCACTGTGACTAAGTGATCACTACATGTCGCGCGTTATATCTGATGCTTTTTTTTTCTCGAACTGACTACGCTATTGACCTAGCAAAGTCTTAACAGCTTAATTCGCGACCTATATATTTTTTTTTAACTTGGGGAAATCCCTTATGGATACGCCACCCTCCCGGGGGAGAGGGTGGGTTATGTCCCACTTGCACGGACTAAAACCCCACAGTGTACCGTCCGACCGTATTGTTGGAGCGGCAAGGGATCGTTCTGGCTAATCATACCTCGTCCCCGCCAACGTCTGGCGGCCCCTTAGGACGGTCTCGCACGAAATTGTTGAACTATAAAAAATCAAAACTGTATTTTTATGCAAAAATAAAAGCAACTGATCTCGTTCCAATTCACATTAAATCGGAACATTCTAGTCTCATTGTGAAAACAAACAAAAAACACTGTGCAGATTTATAGGTAAAATGTACATCAAAATTAAAATACATTCATCACTGTTACGACCCGGTCTAGAGAATCAATGTCAGGGCGGAATACCGACGGTGAGTGATTGCATTACAGCTGTTCGGTTTTATTTCTGTTTATCTAATTTACCGTTACATTTAAACTGAGAAAATTATTTAATCTCCAAACCGAGGTGACTGACACTATAGACTAATTTTATTGACTCTAAACAATTATTGTAGTTTTTTAACAAAATGTCCAATAAGCCACCTTACCGTATAAAATGTTGCTTATTCCTGATACAAAATGGCGTATCTTTTTATTGTTAATTGCATTGTAGACATAAGTAGCTTAAAATAAAAAAAGTCCAAAGCGAAAGACCAAATGTTATACGCTCGTTCTGTATGAAACCAATCCAATTGATACGATACGCTCTTTATGCATTTAGCACTCTTTTTATCTATAAAGGAAAAACTACATTTCTTGCCAATATATATATATATAGTTTCGAGCTACAATTGGACCCGATAAGTTACGTTACAATCGGGTTTTAAGTTTTTTAGCGTTTGGAAATAATATTGGAACCGGTAATACTTTTGTACATCAAATGACTTATATTGTAATGAATCTTGATTGTACGCTGGATTGGTTAGCTTAGTTTTTAGAAACAATCCAGCGTACAATCAAGATTCATTACAATATAAGTCATTTGATGTACAAAAGGTTTAACTTGACAAATATTGTTCAAACTAATCAAACTTAATATAGGGTCAAATTCAATATAAGGTCAATCCTGTAATTATAAAAATTGTTTATATAATGGTTAATATAGTAACAATAAGTGTTAAATTATTGAATACAGGAAATTATGTATAAACATAATGAAAAAGTTGCTTTTTTTATTTTACTATCATCTACATGACTTTAATTAGATCTGTTCTTGATATGGGTAAGATCATGTCAAGTGGACCCCCCATTCCCCACTTGATCATGGAATTTAAATATAATTATTTTACTATGAGGTAGCCACTTGGAATAATAAACCCTGAACAATTTTTATAAATTATCCTTTTTTCGTTATTATTTTTTTTACAATGAATCTTTCAGGATTTATTTTTAATTATTTTTAAACAATATTCAATTAATTTTTGGCGAAAATTTCACTGCTCGCTATTAGACTAAGCAATATCAATTTAATCACAGAGTGTCGTGTGTTGTTAGTATAGAATTCGCTCACTATGTGTGCCTTCTCTTGTTATCTTTACTACATATAGTGGTCACATTTGGGGTGTAAGGGGCGTCGAATAACATCTAACACTTGAGACACTCAAGCCAACCTCACCTGCACGTGGTGCCCCTGCTGAATAACGAACGAGGCAATGGCGAAAGCGGGGTGGTATGGTTTTACAACCCAACTGGGTCGCAACCACCATGTATATGGCGAAAAAGCCCGTCATAGTGATTCGCTTCTGCGGGTCGCGTTTCGGGATCAGCCTGTGCATATCCAGCATTTCGCAGGCCGGCATGACAGTGGCGACCGGCGATGGATAGTGTGTCACTCGGTGGTCGCCATTGTTTTTGGATTGTACTGTGCTTACCATCAGGCACAGTGCAGTCATTTTGCCGTGCTACTATAAAAAAAAAAAGGCTAGTCACATCCTTTTCAGCCGAAATAAAGTCATTTGTATTTCTAAGTTCTGTAACCAAAATATTTCTGTGTCATTCTAGTCTATGTAGATAAGACTTTAGCCAACAAAATTAAATAACTAAAAAAGGTAAATTTCACACAATTTAAATTTAAAGTTATCTAAAAAAATGACCAAGGTTATTCACTTCCATTGCATTTAATTCAACCTACTAATCATTAGGGTGTACAAATATTGTAGATCAGTAAATGAAAAGATCGTAAAGTAAAGCAAATACATACTTATAAATGTCTCAATTGTATTGAGGGTATGGGAGAATACTAATTATTTTCAATTTTCAAAGCTCATAGTTACTAGATAAAACAAAATTAAGAAAATCAATTGGTTGACTAACAGAGGAGAAAAAGGTACTCAACTATTTTTTTCCTTTCCTATTTATATATCTATACCAATATTATAAAGAGGTAAAGTTTGTGATTTTGTGACCTTGTAAGAGGTAATCTCAGAAACTACTGGTTTGATTAGGAAAATTCTTTCAGTGTTATATAGCTCATTTATCAGGGAAGGTTATAGGCTATACATCATCACGCTAAGACCCATAGGAGAGGAGTAGCAATTCAGAATGTTGCAAAATCGGGGTATTTTTTTCTTTTCAGAGCTCCCGCTGCGTCTTAGCCCAAAATAACTATTCCACACGTACAAAGTCGCAGGCAGAATCTATTAACAAATTATATTATATATAATAATATTATAAAGAAGTAAAGTTTGTGAGGTTGTAGGGAGTAATATCTGGGAGTTGCAGTAAAAATGGTTGAATGAAAATTTCTTACAAACGCTGCTATAACGATGAGAGATATATGTTGAGTTCTAGAAAAAAGTTGTAGCTTGATAATGCCTATTATCACCCAACGAAGTGGGCACGGGTCGGCTAGTAGATATATAAAGTGATATAACCCAAAAGATATATTAGTATTCGGGTGAAGGTGTAAAAGCCTTGCAAGTATAGTCAGTTGGAAAAAAAATCAAAAGATATATTGTATCAAGCCATTGGTGAACCAAAACATGTTTATAACTGATAAATATTATTGTTCCTGTATGATTTAATTTGTATGTAAAATGATATCCTCAAATATGAATAGACCTAATTTATAGGAAAATTTAAACCTGTACAAACATGCATGACAGATTCAGGTTTCCTACTTTCATGGAGATAGTTTATTACTACACTATTATTATAATTATAATATTCAGTATATCAGTAAAGATCACAATGGTGATATTAAGTGTAGATTTATTTTCCAAAAAAAATGTATTCAAATGGTGCTTTGTTTTGCATTAATCATGGATGTGAATTTGCTAGAGGTGGTAATTGTGCTGGCAGGTGACATGTAGTATATAACTATATATTATACTAGAATATATTATAAAGAAATATAAATAACTTTCACAAATTATATACGTAAACCTTCCTCATGAATCACCTTATCTACTAAAACCGTATGAATATCCGTTCAGTAGTTTTTTAATTTATCACAAACAGACACAGACAGGCCAGAATACTTTATTTTATACTATGTAATGATTATTAGAATCTTGAAAAATATACAATGCTGAATTTGTTTGTAAACAAATAATTATAATGCATTAAAGATTTTGTCAAGGGTACTCTTATTGTTAGTAGAAACATGAAAAGATTCATTCTCAGGGCCATATTGTATAGTTACATATAGTAATCATTAGATAGATATATACCAAGAATATAGTTATACATATATATAATATATATCAGTATTAAATAAATGTTGTCTCTTAAAATCACACATTTAATAAATATTAGGAATAACCTCATAACTATTGACAATAAAGAAAATCAATTTTGTCCTTGGAACATAGTTATTTATCTATACAAAACTTTTTCATAGTATGCCACTTTTATACACAAGTTCAATGAAATTGTATAAAAAGATTGCTAAATATTAATGAAATACACATAAACATACAATTAAATACTTACACATCACATAACAATGTAAAATTTATTGTTAAGTTTTTGTTATTGGTTCCTTATAATAAATATGAAGGTCATAAATTGGCTTACTACAATGCAACTTACTTGCTTATCATTTAATTATAAATAAAGTAACATTTCATGCAATTATAAACACTACACCTTATAAGCTAGAGGCTATAATTGTATATAATTTCGTAAAAAGGTAGCTAAGTAAGTGTTGTGTTATTTACAAATCAAAGCACGAACATGTTGGATTGTTTACTGAACGTCGGTTACATATGCCCCTAGATAAATTCATGCCTGAAGTACGTAAATGTCAAAAGAACCAACAAGTATGCGAATTTACAACAATCTACTTTACTTACCGAGAAAAAAAAAGTATTTGCAAACAAGAAAACCAAGTGCCGGCATAGAAAACATCAGAGAAACATTCGACACTAAATAACTGAGTCAATACATGCGAATTGGTACAAAAACAGTTACACCCAGTCGTTGCACTCACTCATATTGGTATTATATTATAGTTATATAGTAAAATCCGCAGACATCGGCCGTTCTATTGCAGTAAATGGCGCATAGCTGATTCAAGCTGAATAAATAGGAATAAAAAACTTATGACAGTATGTACGTCAAGCTCGTAAAGATATTTTCTATCGCCAATAATGAGAATTATACCTTGGTAAAGACATCGTCGCGTATTTGGACGTTTTAATCACCTCACAAACGATACATTAGTTAAACTGATATCGGATTCTATAAATACTTACAAATAAAAATCTGGAATCACACCATTGTTTTTTCTTCTGCACAATCAGTGATCGATGTTGCCACATTACAAAAAATATGTTACTGTGAAAAGTGGGTCACCATCGATCACACACATTTCTTTCACTTTCACTTCGTAATATGTTGATTATAATCACTATTATCATTTACAACAGTTCTTTTATAGCCAACCGTACATGATAGTCACTTAATTATCTAATATTATAAAGTCTTTGGACATTTACGCAGTGATAATAATAAATGACGACTATAGTTTTAATGTCCCAAATCAAGTCCAAGTAGGACAGTAATTACCTAATTTAATTATAACCTTGTATTAAGATGGTACTCTGACACTTGGGCACGTTAATTTAATTAACAATGATTGTTTTAAAATAACCAGGTTTAAAAAATATAGAAGTTTTAGTAGAGTAGTAAGTGGCAATATAAAAACAAATCACGGCGTTTCGTTTTATTCAGCCGATAATAACGTTACTAATATAAATCAACATATATACCATTTTTATACAATGATGTTTTGAATACTACTTATTTAATACAAAGATGATTTAATCCATTCATTATTGTTTTTAATTTATTACATTCAAATGGCCCATACTTACTATAATCAACATTATTCTGTATAGTATCCTTGCTTATCCATTTATTGTTTAATAATCTGTGGTGCAGTATTTTGTTCAGAAATAGTACATATTAAAAGATTTTTTATTATTATATGTTTTACATAGTTTTTCTTCTATAATTTTGTCTTTAAAGCTAGAACTCATGTTTAGTTTACTATTTTATAGATAGAAAATGAAGTAATTTTTTCTAAATAAAACCAAAAAAAAGTAATGTCAATGTCATTTGTCAAAAATTTTAGTTTCCGAACAGAAAATTGTGATGTCGATTGTGTACACGGCATAATTTTCAATTTCTTTGATTTTTTCATAAAATGTGAAGTGAATACTTATCTGGAGACTAGAAAAATAAACATGGCATTCGTGAGTGCTGTCACTGGCGACGACTCTACGAAGAAATTTATGGAAGTCTTACAGAATGACTTCAGGACGTTGAGTTTAGAAACGAAGAAGAAGTATCCACAAATAAGAGAGGTTTTTCAGTATTTTGTAGTAATTCGTATTATCATTACAGTATTTTGTACGAAATTTAAATTGTTCCGACCGTTATTTATAGTGACACTCATTTACTTTAAAAGATACAAAGACTCTGCAAAGAATACTACTCAAAGAACAAATTATACAGTTATATTATTATTTATAATTATCCACCTTCAAGGTCTCTGTGAAATCGTTACGATAAACATTATGTATGGAGAAAAATAAACTTTAAATTATTTTATCAGTCTGTTTGTTGATTACTAGGAACCTTGTATGTATGTGACAAGATTGTGAATATTGTAAAATTAGAGAAAGGTTTAATATAGTGACTCACTTTGGTGAGTAATGTTTTGGGGATGAAGTTAAATTCAGAACTTTTAAATAGTATTTGTTGATAATAATGGACATAACAATTTACATATTTGTGTCCCAGAGGTCACTTTAAATAACCATCATCATTTTATCTTGTTTCTTTTATCCCATTTAATCTGCTGGGTTGGCATTAGAAATTCGCATTACGAATTTGGATTTGTTAAGGGCTGTTTAGGGGTTGGTTACCCCTTTCAAAAGATACCCCCCTGAAACAGTTGCATAGTTTTAAAAAATATGTCTTTGAAGTTATGTGTAATGGAATATGATTTTTCTTTCAGATACGCATTTTTAAGATTTATAATACTATAATTTTGTTGTTTTATACATATTTATTGTTGTTTTATAATTGTGGACTATTATTTTAGAAAAATAATTTTATTTGTAATGACAAGTGGAACATTTTTCACAATCTTGTATTTTTTGTTTTATTTCTGCTATGTTTAATCCAAAAAATAATTGTCTCAATCCTAGAAAAAAAATATAATATAAATTATTTGTATGATCATAATGCCTCTCCACACATAACACAGCCGAGCCAGCGAACTAGTTAGAGCAACTCCGACCGAGTCATGTTAGGTTAATTATTACTTTTTTAAAAATATATTTAATTATATTATTTTATTTTTTTTATTTAATTTATGCTAAGTAGTGTTCGCAATACTAACCTACACAGAGGAATAGGGCTGGAGCGAAGCAAAGCTTAATCTAATAATACTTAGCATAAATTAAATAAAAAAAATAAAATAATATAATTAAATATATTTTTAAAAAAGTAATAATTAACCTAACATGACTCGGTCGGAGTTGCTCTAACTAGTTCGCTGGCTCGGCTGTGTTATGTGTGGAGAGGCATTATGATCATACAAATAATTTATATTATATTTTTTTTCTAGGATTGAGACAATTATTTTTTGGATTAAACATAGCAGAAATAAAACAAAAAATACAAGATTGTGAAAAATGTTCCACTTGTCATTACAAATAAAATTATTTTTCTAAAATAATAGTCCACAATTATAAAACAACAATAAATATGTATAAAACAACAAAATTATAGTATTATAAATCTTAAAAATGCGTATCTGAAAGAAAAATCATATTCCATTACACATAACTTCAAAGACATATTTTTTAAAACTATGCAACTGTTTCAGGGGGGTATCTTTTGAAAGGGGTAACCAACCCCTAAACAGCCCTTAACAAATCCAAATTCGTAATGCGAATTTCTAATGCCAACCCAGCAGATTAAATGGGATAAAAGTAACAAGATAAAATGATGATGGTTATTTAAAGTGACCTCTGGGACACAAATATGTAAATTGTTATGTCCATTATTATCAACAAATACTATTTAAAAGTTCTGAATTTAACTTCATCCCCAAAACATTACTCACCAAAGTGAGTCACTATATTAAACCTTTCTCTAATTTTACAATATTCACAATCTTGTCACATACA
>MU160330.1:40674-62785 GCA_015888305.1 Antheraea pernyi | reverse complement strand
TCCCGCTAAAAACGATAAAAGAAAGTAATATGAATGTTTTTCTGGCCTACCTACTAAGACAAAATATGTGAATAGTTCTATATCAGCAAAATTTTCTCGAGATCAACGCAAAAAGTAGTCGCGATCTACCGTTCGAGCACCCCTGGTTGAAGGTGGTGCACCTGGCAAGGTCTAAGAGTTCTTGTAAATATGCTCATAGATAAGTTTTTAGTCAAAAATTAGCGACAAGCTAATGAACACCTGGACATACTTTTGAATAAAAGTTATACATTTGTCACATGTATTAACATATATAAAAGTTCCACATGTGTGCCCCCACATAGATAACCTAACATATGATTATATGTCATTAGACCATGGTGATGTGCATGCGGATGGTATCGACAACAGAGACTCGGGATGTGAGCACGAGTCATGCCGCCGCCGCTACTGTCCGCCAACTGGTGGCGCTGGTGTTTGAGAGAGCACTCGCTGAAGCAGAAGGTGAGTTAACTACTTATTGCTAATTATTATATGGTATTAAGTATTACAAAGTCTTAATTAATTAAATATATTATTAATAGCGAAATTGTTATAGAAATCATACTAATATAATGTGTGTTACACACCATAGACTTTATATTTTAAACTACACTAATATTATACAGTTTGTTTGTTTGGTTGAACACGCTAATCTCAAAAACAACTGGTCCGATGTGAAAAATTTAGTCAATATAAGATAGCTCATTTATCGAGGAAGCTATAAGCTATATATCATCACTCTAAGATCAGTAGGAGCAGAGCACCAATGAAGAATGTTTCAAAATTGTTTTTTTCCTTTTGAGAGCATCCGCTGCGTGTTAGTATTAGCCCAAAGTAACTATTCCACGCGGATTCTAGTCCGGTGATGCTGTTAAGATCTTGCTAGGTCAATAGCGTAGTCAGTTCGAAAAAAAAAAGAAATATATTCTTTTTTTTTCGAACTGACTACGCTATTGACCTAGCAAGATCTTAACAGCTTCACCGGACTAGAGTCCGCGTGAAATATATTTCTTTTTTTTTCGAACTGACTACGCTATTGACCTAGCAAGATCTTAACAGCTTCACCGGACTAGAATCCGCGTGAAATATATTTCTTTTTTTTCGAACTGACTACGCTATTGACGAAAAAAAAGAAATATATTCCACGCGGATTCTAGTCCGGTGAAGCTGTTAAGATCTTGCTAGGTCAATAGCGTAGTCAGTTCGAAAAAAAAGAAATATATTCCACGCGGATTCTAGTCCGGTGAAGCTGTTAAGATCTTGCTGGGTCAATAGCGTAGTCAGTTCGAAAATAAAAATACGCGGACGAAGTCGCGGGAACAGCTAGTAATTGTATATTGTGAAGTCATCAAGTTGAGTAAAAATCAAGGCACAGTCATATCACACAAATGTCTGATCAATCTTATATGAATTATTGAAGAAGCTCTATGATTACTGCGAGGTCAGTTTGAGGTATATATGTCGAGACTTGCGATGCACATTTGCTATCATGCATGTATCATCTATGGTTATTGGTTAAAGGTACATTAAAAGTGAACCCCGCTGATGTAAGAATACAAAGTAATAATAAAGCACCAAAAGAACTGAAGCCATGTGCTGTCGACGCGTATCTTATATTGCAGGTTAGTGTTTTTTTTTTGCCAAAAAATATTTTTATATTAGTACCACAGATTACGAAGATGAAATTGCTAAAATAGATATGGTAGAGTACTCAGACCTCGAATTGGTCAGACATGATATAAAACTATTTGTTTAGGGACTGTCAAATGTTTTTTGTTATATGGCCTAGTGAGTGGTCGAATGCATTTACCTGTGTACATATAGGTCGAAAATGACAAAAGCTCTCTGCCTCTCCATATCTATACTCTATACTAATATTATAAAGAGGTAAAGTTTGTGAGTTTGTGACGTTGTAGGGGTTAATCTCATGAAGTACTATACCGATTTAGAAAATTCTTTTACCAATACAAAGCCACGTTATTTGTAAATGTCATAGGCTATATATCTCCACGCTAAGACCAATAGGAGCGGAGCAACAAAGAAGAATGTTTTAAAATAGGTTCTTTTTTCTTTTTGAGATCTTCCGCTACGTGTTAGCCCAAAATAACTATTCCACGCATACGAGGTCGTGGGCAGACGCTATTAATTAATTATATTATTATTATAAAGAGGTAAAGTTTGTGAGGTTGTAGGGGGTAATATCTGGGCAGTCGGAAAAAAAATGGTCGAACGAAAACGTTTCTTAAGAACGCTGCCTTAACGATGAGAGATATATGATGGAGTCTTAGAAAAAAGTTGTCGCTTGATAATGCCTGTTACCGCCCAATGAAGTGGGCACGGGCCAGCTACCCTTTCTATATCTTTCATCATACAACAATTGTTTTATTTACTATCAAAACAAATTTTTACGGGTATCAGGCAGACAGGCATTAGAGAAAATCCGTTATCACCATGCAGAGTATTCTGAAGAAATTTACAATACTTAAAAAGGGGCACAGTTTAAAATAAAATATATTTTTAGGATATAATACAGTTGATTAACGGCGACGCCGCCCACTGGTTGGTCGGTATATCTGACGTACCGAAGACATTTGGACTAGAACTGCTTGACACTGTACTGACTGACTTCTCTCCGGTATTTTTCAAGGTAATCATCATTTTTAATTTATCACTTCTATTTTCTTTTTACGGGTTAATTCAATGAAATTATTTAAGAAAGAAACTGGGTTTTAATGTTTGTTCGGAATCTCGTCTAATGTTAACCCATAACGTGGTTAAAGCTGATGATATGGTAGCCTTTAAAAATCGAACACTAAAATGCACCTGCGGGAACACCTATAGAGGTGCTTGAGAACTATTTTTCAATATGTGTGTGGTTGTTAGGCTAGGTGTGTTTTAGAAAATACCCTACTAATATGTTATGGTTATATCAGGAGAATTTCCGATATTGAAAGCGTTAATTCATAGTACATTCAAATCCCTGTTAATATAACATGTGCCAGAACACACTGTTAAGCCATTCTTAATTTTGTATGTTTATTAAAATATGATAATTGATATTGTTTTAAACCCTTCGTTGTGAGGAAGAAATGATACAGCATTTTGCCACTTCGGGACTGTATTTCTGCAGAGTGACTTCATATAAATTGTTTCTGACGAGCCGGGCTTTCCTACAATTTGGCATGAATGTTGTACATTTTTATACTTACAACTAGTAAGCGGTGCGCCTCTTATTCACGGCACACTGTCAACCATACGTTTTACATTACATTTTACAAAGTTAGGAATGCGTAGGTAATACTAATAATTGGTTGCGTAAAAATAATAATAATTATGATAACGTTATGAGCATATAATAATAACTTTTACACAATGCTGTATACAATTCGAATACGATATAAATAAAACGGAACTGATGCATCCTCAACATTAATTGTATTATGTATGTTTCTTTTTCAGATATCAGAATTTAGATTCTTGCTAAAAGAACATGTATGTGCGTTGATCATAAGACTGTTTTCGCCGAATGTGAAATACAGGTAAAAATTTACTATACCATCATCCAAACATTCCCATAGTACAGAACCGATCGCTATAATACCTTATCTGTAGATCGTTTTCTTGAACTGCTAGATTTTGCCTTGCTGACCAGTGGGCTGGAGCAGTCAGGAATTAGAACAATTCTGCTTACGTACTCGAACAGTCCCTCATTGTTGTTTAACATTAACTGTATTTGTAGCGGTAATATGTATAATGTAAATAATAATTGCAGAGCTGCGTTCACATCCCTGCACATCCCGGGTGCTGCTCCCCCCAACACAGCTGGTGGAGCCGCTAGCCCCGCCACAGCGGACCGGCCCCACTTCCCCGTCACCATGAGACTACTTCGTCTCGTCTCCATCATCGTACACAAGTACCATTCTGTTCTGGTGAGTCCTTGCTCATTCTTCATTTATTGCTATGTTTTTTTTAAGCATGCTTAACCGGTAACGTAATGTTTCACGTCTCGGAAGTGTAACAGTTACGCAGCTTCCGCTGTGATGCATATACCAGGTGACTGTTTAAAATTTAATACCCGTCAATTGTGGGGTAGCTCATGGTCACATTTAGCATATAAAATAATAATATCCAAAACAAATATTAATAAACAACAAAGAGAATATATATTGGTGTTTTTTTATTAGATTTTAACTATTCTTTTGCCTTTTGTACTACTGTACGCGGTTTCTCTTGAACTGTAGTGATGTATATTTTTATGACGATACATAAATCTTTTATTCCACCGAACATATCAGGCCCATTGTTCCCCAATCTTCTAGCTCTATCATGAGAGTCGCTGATCATAACCAGGTTATACAACATCTTAGCTTCATCTGAACAGGGTTCAGCCAAGATGCTGCGACAAATACCTATGTTCTGGCAACTACTTTTTCCCGCACCCCGCGACCCTTTGTTCGACCGCACGGCGTTGCCGTGATAATTAGTTACGTAATGATTAACCTTGAAAAGCGCCTCTTCAATTTTGTTCATTTTCAAGGTTAATCATTACGTAACTAATTATCACGGCAACGCCGTGCGGTCGAACAAAGGGTCGCGGGGTGCGGGTCGAAGTGCGGGACGCGGCCCGGAGTACGCGACAAGGCGTGATTCATTTATTACACCAGTTCGTTTTAACGTAAATCACCTGATGTTGAGTGTATATCAGTTTTGCGTTTCTCGAGATAATTAGGTCAAATATTAAGCACCTATTTTATACGAACGATATAGCAAGTAATTAGTAACCTGTAAGAGCATGGCAACTACTTAACCATCCATGCTGTATGTATATACGTACTTCATAATTAAAGTTCTTAAGAGCCGACCAAGTATTATGGAAAGTTTATACACTATATCCTTTTATGTAAGATTAGGAATGAATATATCAGAGGAAGTTTGAAAATAGCACCAGTAACAGAGAAGTTAAGGAGTAATAGGTTAGCATGGTATGGGCATGTTATGAGGAGAGATGAAGACCATGTAACTAGAAAAGCTTTGAGTATGACGGTCGATGGATATAAGAGTAGAGGAAGAACGAAAAAAGGATGGATGGATTGTGTGAAAAATGATATGTGTGTAAAAGGTGTATTGACTGAGATGACATCTGATAGGCGAGCGTGGAAAAGGAAAACATATTGTGCCCACCCTACTTAGGTGGGATAAGGGTAAGAAGATGATGAATGACTATGTTATTTTATTATATTTTTAACACGCCAAAGTGACTGCACTGTGTCTCGTGGTAAACATAGTGCAGTAATTGCGGCCACCGAAAAAACAATAACGCATCGAAATTGCCGGCCTGCAAATTTCTTAGTAGCTGGGTGATTCTGAAACGCGACAAACTGATGGTCACTGTGTCGGAAATACCACTAAATGCATGTTCGTAGAGGTCCAGTATGGTGCAAATACCTACAAAATCTGTGGTTATTTATTTGAATGCGCGTTTCTATTAGTCCTATTGAAAACCTAGCTTTGTGTTACAGAACTCGTTCGCCGATAATGGTTTTAGGTAAAAATGTCACGCTACTACCATAAGGTGTGAAACAGATTTAATGGGGTGAAAGTGCGGGGTCATACTTTATCTAAACTATAATCTATAGTACTACATAGGGCACACTAATGTTTCCGGAATCGGTCATTTACATTAAAAATATTTGAAAAGTAATTACGGCATTTGAAAGTTGAACTAATTGGCTTTAAACAACAGTTTGTAGAGTTTTGACTGGATCTTTGAATGTCTACTTTGTCTGCATCGTTTATTATCTCAATTGTTTTGTTATATCTCAAAGGGACTTACCCAAACCACGTAACCTATATTTGACAAATTCTTAACCCCCTCCCGTCCCTCAGTGACCATCTTATCCTTTTTCGCAAGTCTAACCTAACGTAACCAAAGCGAGACAAAAGAGCAAGATGGCGAACATTCAGCGACCGCGGTGCATTTAATATGAGACCTTTTTAAAGCCAGGGTTCAATACGTATTTAACGTTTTTGTAATAACACCGAATGAGTTCAAGTTCACTGTAAAATTTGAACCCATTATCTCCTTAAACCATTGATAACGTAACTATAGCTTAGTAGGAATATCAACAAATAAAATGGATCAAATAATGGGTTCTGGTGAATACAGAAACAATGGGCCTAAAGTTGGCACGTTCACAGGACTAAATGGATACATTTTTAGTGACCAGAAATGTTCAACTTTTAATATTATATTTTTTAAATCCAATCCATTATATCAAAACGCCCTATGACTACACTCGTAGATAAGCGACTCTATAATATAAGGTAACAAAATAAACACTAAAAACTATTCTTTGTTATTGTTTCGTTACAATCTTTTCCTTCACTAACCGTGTTATTAAATGGATCAAATAACGGGTCTGTGGAGAATACAGAAATAATGGGCCTAAAGTTGACACATACACAGGACTAGATGGATGCATTTTTAGTATATCATGTTGGAAAAATTGTTCCGTCTTAAATACACGTTGCTATTGTCCGGCTGGTCGGTCAAACAATTGTAAGTGGTGTGCTGTGTTTCTAGCCTTTTGAAGAAACGAAACAATTTTATATCATTTTCACGCTCATAATGTTGTGTGTAGTTTATCATACAGTCCTCGACAATTTTTTTTGGTCGTTCTTATTGTAGCTTTAAGTTAGGACTTGTGTATAATACAGTGAAAAGTTGAATTCAAAACAAAGTACTAAAAAAGTTTTAACAGATTTAACTCGATGTAAATTAAAGTTGCGAGAAAAATATGTCTAATTCAAAAGATACTTCAGTAGGATCAAAATTGATGACTGTTGATCTCTTTTTGATTTAAACACGTGATAAACTTTTTTTATATGTTTTTCACTTTTTTTTATATATTTTACTTTTTTTAACATAAAAACAAATAAATTTATAAGATAAATTGTGAACTTTCTTATTTATCAGAAATTTTGAAACCAGTTTAATTAGAGTCCCTTTGACTGATAGACGAATCTATTGAACTAATTTTGTATATTAATAAATATTAAGTATTTGATTATTATCTAATTAGTTAAAATCATTAAAAGAATTTGAATTATTCGCATACTTGTAATTATTTGAATAATCCGCATAGTTGAAATTAGTCGAATAGGTCCAATAGCCCGAATTATTCTAATTTCGAGTTGAATTATTCAGTTCGATTCGCTGTCGAATAATTCATTAATTCGAATATCGACACACCCCTAATCTATACTATTATTTTTAGTCTATTTTTGGAGCGGTCAGAAAGATTGGCGAGGACTGGTTCTTATATAGTTTTCATTTTGAATAACAGATCTTCTGAAGGCGTTCTGCGAATGTTACGACATGAAGCCCCACGCAACTAACATATTCCAAGACATTGTGAACGCTTTGGGCGCCTACGTACAGAGTCTCTTCGTAGCTTCCAATGTCAACATTCCCGCTGGTGAGAACCCGTTTTATTGTCTCCCTTATTGTTTATATCGATTTAGCTTGTAATTATAGCGATACGATACCGGCCACTCAACTTCGGTTCTATAGAGCTAACTTGAACTTTATAGTGTCAAATTGATATCTAAAAGAACTTATTTCTACGTAACATTTGTTCATTTGTTTTTAATATGTTATTTGTCCAGTAGAGGAAAGACAACCAAAAAAATTGAAATGAAAACAAAATGGCGAATTTCAAAATGTCAGCGATTTTGAAAATCGAATTATACACATTGAAAATATCCCGTTACCTGTCAGTCCGCTTCAGTTCTATAGAACTCTATAGAACTAACTTGAACTTTAGGGTTGTGAAATTAATGTTTAAAAGAACTTATTTTTACCCAACATTTGTTCATATCCTTTTGATATGTCATTTGTCCAGTAGAGGAACGACAACTATTGTCTCCCTTATTGTTTATATCGATTTAGCTTGTAATTATAGTGATACGATACCGGTCAGTCCGCTTCAGTTCTATAGAACTAACTTGAACTTTAGGTTTGTCAAATTAATGTTTAAAAGAACTTATTTCTACCCAACATTTGTTCATATCCTTTTGATATATAATTTGTCCAGTAGAGGAACGACAACCAAAAAAATTGAAATGAAAACAAAATGGCAGCGATTTTGAAATTCGAATTATACATATTGAAAAAAAGATCCAATTTTTCTAGCGCATTTGTATGAAAGTTAAAAAAAAAAAGGTTTTCATATTAATTTATTTTATAAGTATTGTAATGTTTGAGCTTTTCTGTGTATATTATTCTTCATATGATAAATCTTCTAGAGTCGACTCATCTTCATTGTCCACATAATCGATATTAGGTGGGAATATACCTACATTTTCTTCATACTCTTTACTATTTTTGTTCCTATCTTTGTAAAACGCTTCGATCTCGGCGATGTTTTCAGCGACATCTATATTCGCTACGTAATCGTAATCATTATGCAGCCTTGTATCCGCGGTCTCTGTAAGTTAACATGACATTTTTAACATTAGTAAAAAAAATATTTCATCAATGATCATAATAATTCAGTACAATTTTCTTCTCTATTTGTCTACGGATTTTATTGACGTGATAACGTCTTCGAAATCGATGAACGCCGGCTGCACGCATGAGAAAGCATGACTCATTGTCATGTTCCGCCTGAGCCGAGCGTGCAAGCTAGACCGCGGAACAAGCGATAGATAGGCGCGATCGGCCTAAGTGTTCGGCTTGTATAGCATCTATCTATATATAGAATAATTAAATTCATAAATGTATGCAATTCATCAATATTTTCTTATGACGTTATCACGTAAAATTATCGTCTAATTAACAGACGTTACATACAACCAATTTTTATTATAATTAATTTTTTTGTCAATCGATCAATAAAAAAATTGGAAGAAGTTCGTTTATACCGAAATATTAAAACTTGAAAGTATAATGAATTATTTTCGAATTTCGACCACTACATAGATGTTAATCTATACTTCTATACTAATATTATAAAGAGGTAAAGTTTGTGAGTTTGTGACGTTGTAGGGGGTAATCTCAGGAACTACTGGTCCAGGTCCGGCGGACGTGGGGGGGCAGATGGTGTGTACCCGGTCTGTCCCTCTATAGGTAGGAGCCCGGCGGTCACGTTCCGCTGGGCGGACCGTGGGGGCGGCTCTACAAGGTTGATTAGCTTGAACGATCCCTTGCCGCTCCCACAAAACGGTCTGTCGGTACACCGTGGGGTTTTAGTCCGTGTGACTCGGACATAACCCACCCTCTCCCCCGGGAGGGTGGCGTATCCATAAGGGATTTCCCCACGTTAAAAAAAAAATTCTTTCAGTGTTATATAGCTAATTTATCGGGGAATGTTATAGGTTATATATCATCCCGCTAAGACCAATTGGAACGCAGAACCTAGGAAGAATATTTCAAAATTGGGGTTTTTTGCCTCTTGAGTGCTTCCGCTGCGTGTTAGTGTTGTTAACCTAAAGTAACTATTCCAAAGCTAGAACTATTCGCGGGCAGAGGCTAGTTAGTAATAATTTAATGGATGGTAAGATATGACAATTGCATACGAATGGTATACATACGATTCCTTTAATCTAGTGTAATAATACCCGCCATACCGATACGCTAAGACGTGTCACTTTGCAAAATCGGTATAATCAAACAAGGTGGTAGGGTGTCTGCACCCGATTGGATACCTACCACTATGCAGTACTAAGCCTGCTACCGTCCATCACAGTAACTTTTTTAGTATGTCTTGTTTTCATATGTGCCAGTGTACTGCTAATGAGAAACTTGCAAATATGCATGACAGCGGTGACTGGCTATAGATTAAATATCACTCGATGGTTGGCATAGTTTTTGGATTGTCCTGTGCTTAAATAAATAACATGCAACAACGCACAATAAAAAATGATTAAAGGGAAGTATGTAGGAGTACATAATCCAGAAAAACCAAGGTTTCAATCAAATATTATTTAAATAAGAAGAAATTTATTTTGTACTCGAACAGGTAACAATCAAATAGACTCACTGTCACCCAATTACACTTGCACCTTATAGTACTCTAGTCGCAGTATGATTGATGATTTCTTCCTTTTGTTTCTCTACGTATACAATACGATGTCCTGAATAGAAGTTCATTCGGACTTTTTAGCGAACTGATTATTCGCTGTTGAGCCTAGTGGTTGATTGATAATTTGGTAGGTGGTAGAGCCACGCTGAAGCTATTATGGTTTCAGCATGAACGGGTCGGCTCGCCCGGGGTAGTACAACCCTCTCACAGAAAACCGACGTGAAATAAAAGTGTTTGCATTGTTGCGTTTCGTTCGGTCAGTGAGAGCGCCGGTTACCCACCTACCCTACCCCCCACCCCCAAACAGGTTGGCAACGCAATTGCGACTCCCTTGGTGTTGCAAGTGTCTATGGACGGTGGTGATCACTTAACATCAGGTGGCCCACCGGTTCGTTTGCCTCTAATGATATAAAAAAAAAAGAAAAACAAAAGCCACAGTTTCACCGGACCTTTTTGGACAAGTGCCTAAAGCACTCGGTCACATGGCAATAAGGTCGAGGGCGGCAATAGGGGAATCAATCTTAGGTTTGAAGACTGTAGAGTGGGTCCGCGAAAGGCATGTAGGATCGAAGTTAACCATCCGTCTACGGTGGCGTGATCGGTGGTTTCACGGTACGTAGGTGCAAGTTCAGTTTTTTGTAAAGAATCAAAAGTATGAATCATTTGCTGCCGTTATTTTGTCTTGGTGGTCGGTGAACTTATGTACGTGGTGCACGTGCACGGTTTGGTGGCACGCCTATGTACTTTCCAATAAAGGAGAGTGACAAAGTCTAGAAGGCTGACGTCACTATTCGACTGATTGGACTAAGCTGGGACGAGCTATTTTTAGAACTCCATTGGTGTTATTACAGAAAAGTTTAAATACTTGTTTTAAAAAGGTTTCGAATTAAATGCACCGCGCTCGCCCGAGGCAAGTTCACGTTATCCTTTTTCGCAAGTCTAACCTAATAGTACGAGATCCGACTGCAGAATTAGTGCACTTATCGAGAACACTAGCATTCGACGCAAGCGCAATGGCTTTTAATCGTCGTACAGCTGACAATCGCTATCCTCGTCTGACTAATGATGTTACGCGCTAGCTCTCTTTCACTCTATCTTAAATATTTACCATCTTTAATATGCAGTAACCCTTATTTGTGGCCAGATTTAATTAAGCAACCGTATATCATAATAAGCAGAAAAAAATTAGCTTTAATTTGATATATAAACAATAAATGTACGTTATGAACGTATAAACGTATCAAAATCATACCTGTTTACACCTGGCTGCGAAGAGGTGCGGCCAAGTGCGCAACGGCAACCGTGATTTTTCCCAGTTTTCATGTATATTGCCGTAAAGTGGACGATATTTTATTTAAAAAACCAGCGATTGATTTTTTTTTCGAAAAATCGATTTGCAATAATTTAATTAAAAATAGTAGCGGCCACATTTTGATAGGCAACTTGGTAGATATATATTTTCCTAATCATAAATATGCCTAAAAATTTGATTTTTAGTAAACACTCGATGAGTGTACTAATTCTGCAGTCGGATCTTAGACTATAACCAAAGCGAGACAAAGATGGCGAAAATTCAGCGACCGCGGAGCATTTAGTTCGAAGCCTTTTTAAAGCAAGTTTTCAATACGTATTTAACTTTTTTGTAATCACATTGCATTTGTTTTAATTCCCACCGTCGATGACTCATTTTTTGTTTATTTATAATGAGTATAAAAGGGTATAACAATATGTAGCTCAGTACTTATTAGTGAATATATTGATACGAAATAATGTATACTGTTAAAATATTGTATTCGAAGAAGTGCGGTTGAAGCCTTGTGTTGTGTGTGTTTATCAACTATTAATTTGTATAACGTTTTGAAGTACCTTCCTCTTGCACCATCTTTCGGAAATTGGACGAGTTCCCGATAGACTGGTTATCGTAGCTGATTATATGTAGGTACAAGTCTGCTAAAGGCTGACAATGTCTCATACATGCACGGTAACTTTGAAATCGATTGCTGCGAAGCACTGATGGGCAACCGAGCCTCTCACTGTAATTCAATGTATTCTTAACTTTGTATTCTTAACCTACTAAATTAAATTTGGATTAAGAATAGTGTAAATTAGAAATAAATGTATATTTTTGTAAAAAGTGACAAAAAAATGATAATAACCTCCAGTATTTTTATCACATTACACATTATTAAATTTTATTTTCTGTTTTTTAGATGCATTTTTTATGAACGCGTGTTTTTTTAAAACTATTATTTATATTTAATTTTTTAGTTAACTTTTTTTAACTTTTTGTTTCGGATTATTGCATTGTCATCGACCTTTGACAGGTGTGCAAAGTTTGAATTAAATCTGTTCGTTCAAAGTAGGACAAAATCGAGCTCAAAGGGGTCGGTTACATACATACATACAGGTGAAGCTAATAAAAGCGTGATAATTAGAGTATCTGTTAGTACTAGTCCGCGATATAATAGAACCAATTTTCAATTTTACTAGTTGATATTCTATCATATTACGTTTTTTTTATATTTTATTACAGTCGAATTGATAACCTCCTTCTTTTTTTGAAGTCGGTTAAAAAGGGTGATAATTAGAGTATCTGTTGTACTAATCCGCGATATAATAAAACCAATTTTCAATTTTACTAGTTGATATTCTATCATATTACGTTTTTTTTTTATATTTTACTAGCGGGCCCGGCAGACGTTGCCCCGCCCTGATTAAAAATAAATCCTTGACAAATTATATACTAAAACGTTCCTCATGAATCACTTTATCCACTGGTGAAAACCGCATGAAAATCCGTTCAGTGGTTTTTGAGTTTATCGCGAACATACAGACAGACAGACGCGGTAGGGGACTTTATTTTATACTATGTAATGATATATTTTAGCGTTCGACTACAACCTTACACGATGAGAATTAACTATGTGGTTTGTCTAAAATGGTAAAAACACTAAACCTAAAGTACGACTGGTTCTCGAGTGTAGCTGCCGGAACACACCGAAAGGTGCTTGATCCCAGATTTTCACCTTGAGGGTTGTAGGTAGCCAAGCGGGCTTAGTAAAGCCCACCCACCATGCTAAGGTGATTTTAAATTACGACGATCGACTCGGTATCCGAACACGTTAGTCACTGAACCATCATCGCTTTTCCACAGAAACCGAGCAGGAAGGATAAAACTTAATATAAGTATTGCAAATTCTGTGTAAAAGTTTTAGAAGTGAAATATAAAAATACCTTATTCAATATAGGCCCTGAGAAGGGGCTAATGAACGTCAAAACTACCACCGGTTCAGACAAACAACCCAGTCATCGAGAAGAACCGATAACAAATTCCATCTCGTTTATCTTTTTATGATACATTCGTTTTTGTTTGATACACAGAGAGGGACGTCAGTTCCACATATCACCGTCGTCATTAATTCAAATATAACATGTGGGTCCCACAAAATAAGAAAACCATAATTAAGAATAGAAAATTTCGGGCATCAGCTATTAAGTAAGGATTTCATAGTCGAGATGCGTTCATTTGTCAGTCTAAAATTTTATGTAAATACTCGTATATGGACCATAAATTGTAACTTAATGGAATCAATAATATATATCGAGTCATTCCTTAATCTATTAGAGCATACCCAGCAATTCTATATTACAACATCATTATATTAATACGTGAAGCTTAAATTTTGTATCCCTTTTTAACGGAGTTGCGCGAACGGATAAACGTGAAATTTGGCATAGTTAAAGTTTATACGGAGGAGAAATGCAGAAAGCTATTTATGTTATATATTAAATGCATTAGAAGTACATTAAATTAATTAAAATATGCATTACTCAACTAATGCTTCAATTTTACACAACATATACACACATGTAAATAATGAAGACAATTTGACATCCGTCAATAAAGAACTTCGAAAAAGGATGCGAAAGAGGTTGCAATCAATGCTCGACTGTATGTATTATTTGACTCTTACGTTCCAATTACCCTTTTTCATTCTACATTCAACAATGATATTAACCCTAATAAAATTCAAACTTAAAAAAGTCAATGAACTATGGTCGAATGTCGACCCCTGGGCGCCCACTAGTTTGATTTAAGACACGATTTTACAAAAATTGAGAGTTTAGTATATTACCTGCAATTTTGGTACTGAAAATGGTAAGTCCAAACGGACGCAACTGGTTCCATGCAATTGCCTGGAGTGAAGCGTCGCGTGCAACTTATTTTGTAGATAATTCGTTCCACATCAGTGAGCCGTTCGCGTTCGACTGGTGAAGAATTCTTTTTTAAGTAACACTCTGCCTTGTAGTAAACATAGTGGAGTATAACGAGTGAATTCTTCGTCAATCGCCGCTGTTATGGCTTCCTGCAAGCTTCTCATTTACATGATTTATACAGAATGGATAAGAAATGGTTGAAACATCTGAAGCATCATTATTCTGCTATTGATTATCCGTTATGATTACACGTTACACAAACAAACATTATACAACCATCAATAGGCCTGAAAAGGATAGGATAAGGATTCTGGGGTGTAAGGGGTGTCGAACAAAAACGAAGACTTGAGACATCCAAGCCAACCTCACCTGCACGTGGTGCACCTTGCTGAATAACTAACGAGGCAATGGCGAAAGCGGGGTGGTATGATTTTTCAACCTGACTGGGTCGCAACCACTACATATATGGCGAACAAGCCTCTCATAGTGATTCGCTTTTGCGGTTCGCGTTTCGGGATCAGCCTGTGCATATCCAGCCTTTCTCAGGCCGGCATGACAGCGGCGACCGGCGATGGATAGTGTGTCACTCGGTGGTCGTCATTGTTTTTGTATTGTACTGTGCTTACCATCAGGCACAGTACAGTAATTTTGCCGTGCTACAATAAAAAAGCACTTCATAATGTGAAGAACAGATATTTATTGCATTGATATGCATTAAATTATATTTCTAATTGTACTATGTTAAAAAACAGAAATTACCGAACAGCAGAATACATTACAATTTATTGTTACAAGCTGTTGTGTAACAATTGTTATAAAATAACATTGATAATTAATTATGAATTTATACATGTTGTGATATTCACAACATCGACGAATAACACTGTTTTAAACTCCTTGCTTACAGATAAAAAGATAAATGAACGTAAAAATTTAGAGACATTACTTTCCTCGTCTCCAAAGACGTATTCTTCCGCTTTCATTATAGTAAAATATAATACAATAAAAATAATAGTTATTAATGTAACCGGAATTATTGTTGTCATAGTTGCATAGCATGGCTTACTCGATACATATTTCATACATATTATAAAATTTAGTTCTTGTTCTTTCTATATTGTGCCGGGAATTGTTGCAAAACTTATTTATGGTTATGCCACAGATAATTAGAGCGTCCAGTAAACGAAAGACAGCTTTTTGCATTAAATTCCATGCGGACGAAGTCGCGGGCACAACTAGCTTTAATATGAGTAAGAATTAACATAATTGGTTAATGTTAAGAATAACAAGTTCTCATCTTTGCCGTATCACGAAAATTTAGTTTGTTCGACGGCGTTTTCCTTCCTTGTGGATTTGGTCTTTCGAACGAGGCATGTAGTCGTTGACATATAAAGTAAATTTTCAAAAAAAAGTATTAACCGACTTCAATATCAGTCAAAAACCCATAAGGCACTAAAAAGCGGAAAATAAATAGTTTATCAAATTAACCAAATGAAATAAAACATATGAATATGTGTGCTACCTAGAGGTGTACTGTAAATGGGACCACACGGGAAGTACCAGCTTTCAAATAAAAAAAGAATAATCAAAATCGCTTCACCCAGTCTAAAGTTATGAGGTAACAAACATTTAAAAAGAAAATACAGTCGAATTGATAACCTCCTCCTTTTTTTGAAGTCGGTTAAAAAGCTGTAGATATGTCATAGGCGCTTCGACAGCGCCTTATTAAAACGTGGCTAGCTAGCAAACGTGGTCTCAGTATCGTGTCGGCATTAATGGAAGCATGTCATGTACCGGTCAGTACAGTCATAAAATGCCTTAAAGCAATGGCAAACGTCATCATTCTGTATTTTGAAATATTGAACAAACTATGCAAGCAAAACTTCTTACAGTTTATTTATTCATATATCATTCATATTACCACGAGTTAATTAATATTCTTCAAATATTACGAAACTAAAAAATATTACGTAAAGAAATGATAGATGTCAAAGAAATAAACAAAGATATCCTGTCTGTTTTGTGATTTTTCTTTATTTTTGATGGGCAGATCTAAGCAACACATAACTATTTCTTTTTCACCACCGATATTAAGAATATGCCATCTCACTTCCACATTTTATCTAAGATAGTGTGGCGTTATAATATTAATTTACGCATGTATACGTTATCGTGTCGTTCGTTTTGTGAAAATATCATGTAGGTAACGTATTCACACCTTTTTATTTATAATATCATGGGTTCACACTCAAAGTCGCGATGTGATCTAGAAAATATTTATTTCATTGTCACGTCTTCTAAATGCCTATACGGTAGCCAAAGCAGAATGATTGACAGCAGCTTATAACGACAATCGTTGGGAAATAATACGACAGCCTGATTAATTATTAACAGGCAACTGTTATTACCGCTTATAATGTCTACTGTCCGGTAAAATTGTTGCAGGATCGTCGGGTATACCCCAACAGTCAGGATTTTACTGGAAGGGCGTATGGCTACCGCTATGCGTCACCTTCGAACCTGGAACCGCTAAATCAGTTTAGTGAGTATTATTTCTGTTCCATATTTATAAATATTATAAAAAAAAATTCGCCTTTTTCTGTGTTATCTCTGTTGTTCTAAACTACGCAACGGATTTTTCTATGGTTTTCACGACTATTTAGAAAATGTATTAGCAGCCATGCGAAGCCGACGCTAGTCTCTAGTTTGTAATTTGTCTTACCATATTTTTTTGACATTTCATGTTTTTTTTTAATTTCCACGTACCTACTATATCATTGAGATAGATTGGAACACGACACAAGATTTTGAGAACAATGCGAAATGCCTTTCTTTGACGTAACGGAAAAACGGTATACATTTTGATACCTTTTTAATGAATTAAACTACTGCTATGTAAATTACCTTTCTTGTAATATCATGAATTATCGTTATTCATTAAATTAATAACAACTGTTGATCACATTTAAAACGATTTTTTACAAAATAAACGTAAGCAAGGAAAAGGACCAACAGTTGTATGTTGTATATATATATAGATTCAAGCAAATTGTAAAAAAAATTTACAGCATTGAAATGTTGGACCGTACCGAAGCGCCTACGATACAAGACGGGTACGGGATATCCGTTGCGTACGCGTGTCTCATGGAGATTATACGCTCAATAGCTATTACAGTGGAAGGGACCGAGTATTTTAGGTAAATATATTACTGTGCTATTTGTCACCTGTTAAATTCACCCCTTGCATGTTTTACTGCGAAAGGTTTTTTTGTAATTGTTCTATTAAAGCCACTTGATATGATCAGTATATGTTATATCAGTCGTGCTTAATGGATCCGAGTACGAAGATACGAAAGAGACGGATGAGAAATGATACATGTGGCAGAGATGTGAATGTTAAAATGGATGTGTGATGTAACTAGAATGGATAACATTAAGAATGAGTATGGCAGAGGAAGTTTGAAAATGTGCAGGTGACAGAGAAGTTGAGGAGTAATAGGTTAGCAAGTTTTTTTTTCTTTTATGTCATAGCAGGTAAACGAACATGTGGGTCACCTGATGTTAAGTGATCACCACCGTCCATAGACACTAACTACACCAGCGCAAGTGCGTTGCCAGCCTGTATTTGGGGGAAAGAGGGGAAAGGAGGGGAGGTGGTCCTCCTGTTCTCTCACTGACCGTACGAAAAGCAACAATGCAAGCACTGTTACTTCATGTCGGTTTTCTGTGAGAGGATGGTACTACTCCGGACGAGCCGACCCATTCATGCTGAAACCAGTAATAGCTTCAGCGTGGCTCTACCACCTAGCAACCTACGGGTATATTAAAAGAAGAGATGAAAGTCATGTAACTAGAAAAGTTTTGAGTATGAAGGTGGACGGATATCTCATATATCTTTCTTCTTTTTTAATGTTGTCGGTTGCGTATAGAGATATTTGGATCTAGCAATATAACGGGAGGGAGGGGTGATCGCAATGTGATAAGAGGCATTTCTTTTGACGCGTTGCATGAGTATTATATAAAGAGTAACTAAGGTTTGTCAGTCACGATTTAGATGCAAGTCGGGGAGGGTAGACGTAATCTAGTGGTATAACTAGATTGGATCAGATTAAGAATGAGTATGTGAGAGGAATTTTGAAAATAGCACCAGTGACAGGGAAGTTTAGAAGTAATAGGTTAGCAAGGTACGGCCATGTCATGAGAAGAGGTGAAAATCGTGTAATTAGAAAAGTTTTGAGTATACATGTGGACGGATATAGGTGTAAAGGAAAACCCATAAATGTATGGATGGATTGTGTCAAAAATGATGTGTGTGAATACTGAGATGACATCTGATAGGCGAGAGTGGATAAGTAAAACATGTTGTGCCGACCCTACTTAGGCGAGACAAGAGTAAGTAGATAATGATGATAAGAATTGGTGGTCATGATTTGTCTCAAAGGGGACGAGAACAAGCAAGGTGCATTTTTTGTAGTAACATTTTTTTTTACAGTAAATTACATTGTACTAATAATATCTTTACAGACTACAGGGTCTTATTCGAATTGATTTCTTTCTCTTCCGTGTCATTTTGAGAATCTTCATACATCTCCTGTAGTCTGTAAAGATATTATTAGTACAATGTAATTTACTGTAAAAAAAACTACGCTATTGACCAAGCAAGGTCTGAACAGCTTCACCGGACTATTAAGGCGAGCGCTTAAGACACTCAGCGAATTTTATTTTGATAACTAGCTCAAGGGTGCGCGGCACACCACGGCTTTGGCTGTTACGCAATACATGCAATTCGGAGCTAACCTAAGTTAAGCTAACTTTCATACATATATGAGTTGTTAAAAGATATATGTGTACCAAGCATACATACCTCAACAATTCTTATATGTATTTCGTATCGGATTATATTCTAAATTATTTCAGTTTTATAAGGGAAAAAATAAAACCCTTCCACTTGCATGTGTAAGCGTGTATGCGTGCACGTGTGTGGAGGTGATATGTGTAATGTTGTCGCAGTGATGTAATATTTCATGTGAGTGTATCGCGCGAGCAGCGCACTCAAGGGCTCCGCGCCGCGACGACCGCGGTGCATTTAATATGAGACCTTTTTAAAGCCAAGGTTCAATACGTATCTGACTTTTTTGTAATAACAGTGTTTTTGTGAGCGTTTTTAGATATTCATAGAAATTGAGTACGCGGTGTTAGGTGTGAAATTGTGAAGAAAAACAACGTTGTAAATAAATATATTGATGGTTATGAAAAACTTTTTTTTAAAAATAAAATCGGTTTATTTAATTATATTAAACACGGTTTTCTTCTAAAATAACTTTCAATGTAATTACATATTGTATGCTCACTATTTGTGTAATTCTTGAAGCGTACATTTAAGTTCCTTTCGTAAAATTTTTCCTGATATGTTCTTCGGAATTTTGCCTGATATCATTCAGGTTATAAGTTTATAACACACTAGCAACTTACTACGACTTCATGCGTGTTAATTATAATATAAGAATAAAATGTGACGTCATAGGAATAATCTTAATATCAGCAGCTTATAAATCTACATCCAAGGAGAGATACATAGTTCTGTTTTATTTCTTGTCGACGATGCTTTACGAAAACATTTTTAGTATTCAGCTTGATTTCTCGTCGTATGGGCTTGAGATTTTATTAGATCGATTCGATGGAAATTGAAAGTATCTAGTTCTAACTTCAATAAAACTACAGCATGTTGGCTGAACTATTTTTCAAACCCGTGAAGCTAGCTCGGGCTCCAAGCACCTACAAATGTCTTCCGGCAGCTACAATGAGAGCAAGTCCTTCTTTAACTTTAACGTGTTTACCATGTAGCGCTAATCATCAATTAATATCAGTTGAAATTGTGGTAAAACGCTAAATCATATAAAATGGACGAACCGAAACATTACCGCCGTAAAGAAAAAGGGGCGCGTCTAACTAAAATACATATCGGAAAAAGTCAAAAAATCTACAGCCTAAGCGTTTAGCAAAGTATGTTTAACTCGTTTTTTAAATTAGTGTAATTTAAGAACATATTAATTGTATATTCATATTAAATGTATCGTTTGTCCTCGTTTCGAATATACATATATATAACTCAATATTGCAAATGGCGGCAAATGTGAGCCTCTTTCTTTGGACGCCAGAATATTGGATCTGTACTAGTTATGCAGTAACTGGAAAGATATTGCGACTACTAGGTATAAACTTATTATTTTGATATTTATTATAACAACACATAAATGCGAGTCTAATACAGTTACCTGTAGATTTTTTTAAGCTTTTTTAGTATATGCAGTTTACCAATAATTGATGTAACTTGTTACTCTATTGCACAATAGTAGATGACCATTCCTAGGCACCCGTGCGACCATTGACAGGGATGATTCAGCTAATTTAGAATATAATGAACCAGTGGGAAGTCGGACTACCGAAGAATGTCGGTTACGACACGAGATTAAATTTAATATACCTTTAAGGGAGATGAATCAAATTAGATTAGAAAGGAAAAAAACTACACAGAACGCCTTTGTGATCATGATATTGAAGCGAAGATGGTTTGAGGTAACATGTTTGGAAACAGGCAAAGGGCCAGGGTTGAGATAGTTTAGTGAGCTTGGATGATTAGGAAGGGGGAATATTATCCTAAATTTCCTTAAAAATATAATCTTTATTAAGATCTTTTCCGTGTAATCATTCAGTTAGACTTAAGAAGTTTTCTATTTTATATGAATGTTATTTACAATATCCTGTCGTGATCGATAAATTGACATCAAATCAAACGTCATTTTCTTCTTACCCTTATCCCACCTAAGTAGGGTTGGCATAATATGTTTTCCTTTTCCACTCTCCCCTGTCAGATATAATCTCAGTATTCACAACTTTGATACACATATCATTTTTCACATAGTCTATCCATAGCTTTTTCGGTCTTCCTCTAATCTTGTATAGGTCCACTAATATACTTAAAACTTTTCCAGTTACAATTTAGTTTTGAATGACGCTGCACCTGCCTATTCGCGGTTCGCTTTAAGGAACCGAGAGAGAACTGGAGAAAGAACATATTCCAGCCAGGAATAATATAATAGCCAGGAGATTATTCCACAACTTCTTGCTATGGCAAAAAAGTTGCTTGAGTCGAGAGGACTACCGTAAATGTATGACTACAAAACTGAGCGCCTATGGTTCTGTTATGTGAATAATAAAAATGAATATGGTTAACATGTACACTGCAAACAACAAGATATCTCGTAGTTTGTGAACTTGCTCGGGAGGTCCTCAACACGTTACGAGGACTAGTCCCGATAAAGTTCAGGCTATTGTTAACGCACCGGAACCAACCAACGTAACCGAAGTCAAAAGATTTTTAGGTGTTGTAAACTATTATAGAAATTTTATTCCAAACGCATCAGACTTATTAGGTCCTATCCATAGATTATGCCAGGAATAATATATTGGCCAGGAGATTATTCCACAACTTCTTGCTATGGCAAAAAAGTTGCTTGAGTCGAGAGGACTACCGTAAATGTATGACTACAAAATATTTTTAGTATTTGTTTTTGCTTCATTCCGTGTTTAAAATCCTTATTGGTAAAAAACCATCCTTGTTCGACAGGTTTCAAAAATTAAGTGTGGAGGAGTGAACATATGTAGATGCAACACCCCTCCGCATCTCCCCCACCCCGCCCTACGGGCGGTGTGACGATTGTACTTGATGACAGTAATAAACTAGCTACACTCAATACCTGTTGTCTCATTTACCTCAAGACACTTCA
>MU160330.1:10136-31614 GCA_015888305.1 Antheraea pernyi | reverse complement strand
AGCTGTAAAGACCTTGCCAGGTCAATAGCATAGTCAGTTCGAAAAAAAAAAAAAAAAAGCCGCTTGCAGGTTTTCGACCAAGGTTCAACGAAGGTTTATTAAAATTTGTACCCATACTTTTGAGAGTCGAATGGTTTATATGGTTATAAGGTATAAAGATTATAAGGGTTTATATGGTTTATATTCATAATTGTTAACTTTTAGGATTTTTTTATTATCAATACAGTACAACGTCCACCGAGCCCGCTAGTCTATACACATATATATATATATATATATATATAAAATCCACTACACGACATTCCAAGATCTCGCCAAAAATCCGTATACTGAGTTGTACGCGCTTGTTAATCGGCTTTAAAACAAAGGGGGAGGTTCTATATTCGAGCTGTGTATATATTTTTTTATTATATAGATGTTTCCCAGGTTTGTCAACATCCGCACATACGCATGAGAGAGTGGGGCGTCGAGGCGATAACTTATTTAGTACAAGCCGCGTTCCAGTACCATCACAACAACCCCGCTCAAGTTACAGACGTAAGTAGTAGTTGTAACATCATGTCAGAATGAAGACGTTGTAGGTGGTAGAGCCACGCTATTACGTTATTACTAGTTTCAGCATTAATGGATCGGCTCGCCTGTAGTCCGGTGAAGCTGTTAAGACCTTGCTGGGTCAAAAACGTAGTCAGTTCGAAAAAACCCCCGGTACTACCACCCTCTCACAGAACACCGACGTGAAGTAACAGTGCCTGCATTGTTGCGTTTCGTTCGGTCAGTAAGAGCGCCGGAGGCCCTTTTTTTTTCCCTACCGCTCCCGCCTCCCCCATACACAGGCTGGCAACGCACTTTCGACTCCCCTGGTGTTGCTAGTGTCTATGGACGGTGGTGATCACTTAAAATCAGGTGCGGCGAGACTTCTTTTTCCCCAGTCACTGGGTATTTAATGGTGATATTATATTTGTTAGAAAATTATGTGTTTTTAAAGCTTTCTTCAAATTTTATATTGAAGTATGAGTAGATAGCTAACGCTCTAGTGATGGAATGAGTATGTCTTGTTTCGAGAAGAGACTTAGCCCAGACACTGACAATGATAATATTAATTTGAGTTGACCTTATTTATTTGTTAGTAAATTTTGCATAATTAACATACAGCTTTGTATTGGTTCGACATCGAAGTTAATGCACGATTGAATAGTGATTATTCTAGTGATGTGGTAGTGAATATCATGTTTCATATCGAGAAGTGAGTTTTGTTGCCCAGTCACTAGGTATATAGTGGTAATATCGTATTTATTAGTAAACGTTGGGAGGTTAACATACACTTTTGTATCGGTTTGATATCGAAGTTAATGCACGATTAAATAATGACTATTATAGTGATGTGGTAGTGAACATCATGCTTCATATCGAGAAGTGAGCTTTGTTGCCCAGTCACTGGGTATATAATGATAATATTGTATTTGTTAGTAAATGTTAAGAGGGTGGGTGGTGTGGTGGTGTAGGCTCGTACTAGGCTGGTGGTGGAGCCGCTGGCGGAACTGTGCTCCGTGCGTCACGGTGACGTGCGCGCGCGGCAGCTGGAGTGCGCGGCGCGGCTGCTGCACTCGCGCGGGGACCAGCTCGGAGCCGCGTGGCCCCTCATCATGGAGATCATCTCTGCCATCTCTGACCATCACAGGTGAACACACATACCATTAATTCTACTAACTATATTACTTTATTTAAATCTTGTTTAAGTTATCATATCATATTTTATCATACAAGTTTTTAGGAATTGTTTTATTAGTCGTCACCTTGTATGTATATACCATTATATTTATAGGGTGTATACCATATACCCCTGCAACTACGATGAATACAGTCCAAGTTCATGCCGCCACTCTTCCCCGCGCTATAAAAGTATCTATAACCTGTGACGACGGGAAGACAGCATATATCGACAAAATAAATTCATACATATTTCAGCTTGTGCATTTTGTGCCTGAGCTTAATATATGTATTATACACGTTGATTAACTGAAGCTGACAGGTTCACAGTATATATACGGATGCGTATTTACTATATAACATGTTTCAGAAATTGTATTAAATTGAGTGTATCGTTCCCTTCGACGGTCGATTTAAACATATACGAAGGATGCGCTGTATGTCTAGTGTTTCATAAATACTAAAGAATATTTGTCTTTATCACTCTCATAAGTTTTGTGGTGTGCGAAAGAGATATAGATTTTTACGTTGCGTAAGCAGTGCGACTTGTGACCTCATATTTCATGTATTTAAGTGATATACGCCTTAATTAACTGACTTGTACGTAACATTATATTGGATTATTTATTAATTATTAACAACTAGCCAACTATTAATTATAAATTTAAGTAAATTAAAAAGTCTGTTAAAATTCGTGTGAATCTCGGAAACTCGGATTTCGAAGATTTTCTTATACATAGATACAGTATATTTTAACGTATTATTTAAATTATATATCATATGGCTTTTCCCTATGACAGCAGGTCTATAGGAGCTTGGTAGAAATGATACTGAAAGAGACAGTCTGTAAAGGACGACTACGATACGACACAAGTTTGTAGTCGTGGTTTCTAGGTTGTCTGAGATGTTTTTGAATGTATGTGTGACGGTGTGTGATGTTAGGTGATTTCAGCTGATGATGTGTGAAGTTGTGTGATGTCGGGTGACGTTGTGTGACGTGGGTGGGTGTGTATGCGCAGTGAGCAGCTGATCCGGTCGGCGTTCCAGTGCGCGCAGGTGGTGGCGGGCGACCTGCTCGGGTGTGCGGGCCCGCGCTGCCTGCGACGCGTGCTCGCCGCCGCCGCCGCATTCGCCACCCAGACCAAGGACCTCAACATCAGCCTCACCGCCGTCGGACTCATGGTATCCCACTACACACAAACTACACACCCACTCCAGCGATCAGTCCCTCGTACACCACTATCCACACGCTACTCACACACTCAACCAATCACTGTGCCTTAGGGGTGTTCGATATATATCGATCGATTGATTGATATATTCAAGAAAATATCGATATTTTTTATCGATTGTAGTTACATTACAAAATGAACTAAATCTTTTTTTAGCCGTTCCTAATATATTATGTTATTTTTCAAGAGCTACAAATCTTAAAAAACACTAAAAACCTTATGGACGGCAATATTTGAACTTCGTTCTCGGTTTATAAAAATAGAAAATTTTAAAAAAAGTAAACATGTTTTATAAACATATATCGGTATAAAAATACGAGATTACGGATCTTTTCATAAGTTGCAGGTTCTTCAAAACCGCGTTTTACGTAAAGTGACCGGTGCCCCGTGGTACATCCGGAGAGTTGATCTACATAGGGACCTAGAGATGCCTTCTATCTGGGCGTACGTAAAATCACTCACGATTAGTTATTTTGAAAAAGCCGCGAATCATCCCAGTCCGTTAGTGGTATCCGCCGCAAAATACGAACCCGTACCAAACGCTGCGCGTTGTAAAAGACGTCCGCGACATATTTTTACCGACCCTCCCGATGAAATAACGGCAGTGAACGATCAGTACCAGCCTGTCTCTCTAAACAGAGCGTGCTCACGCCCACGCCCGCGTAACCACAGATCACGCCGCCGTGGTCTGGGGGTAAATTTCGCTCCCGCACACCAGACTAGGCCCCCCTCGGCAGCAGCTCAAGCCTAGGTCCGTTCCCTCGGCGTGGAGCCCTTGAGTACGCTGCTCGCGCGATACAGTGACACAAAATCTTACATCACTGCGACAACATTACACATATCACCTCCACACACGTGCACGCATACACGCATACACAGGCAAGTGGAAAGGTGTTTTTTTTTTTTTCCCTTATCAAACTGAAATAGTTTAGAATATTATCCGATACGAAATATATATAAGGGTTGTTGAGGTATGTATGCTTGGTACACATATATGTTTCAACAACTCATATATGTATGAATAGTTAGCTTAGCTTAGGTTAGCTTACATAGGTCGCGAATTGCATGTATCAGGCAACAGCTAAAGCTGAGGTGTGCCGCGCACCCTTGAGCTAGTTGTCAAAATACAATCGGCTGAGTGCCTTAAGCGCTCGCCTTAGTAGTCCGGTGAAGGTGTTAAGACCTTGCTTGGTCAATAGCGTAGTCAGTAGTTCGAAAAAAAAAAAAACGAGAATACGGAGAAATATTAAGGTTTTATTGCACTTTTTTAAAGTCAAAACTTATTATTAGACATACTAGTAAGCGTGACCGCCCATATTGCGCTTGCGTGGCTTGCGTCAGACTAGCGACGCGTAGAATAGGGGCCTGTGTACATGTAATATCGAGATTGTGCAGCCAATCATACGTTTTATTGATTTATATAATTATGATTACCGATTTGCCGGATAGTAGTAGTAGGTTCAAATGTTATGTCAAGCGGGTCTTAGTACATAAAGGTTATTACAGGGTGGATCAGTATGTGAACGATGGCGACGTCTGGAAGTGACGCCCCTCTCTGTGCAGCCACTAAAAATGAATGTAGCTTTATGTGTCTGTGAATTATCTTGTAATAATAAAAATAAATATGTTATGTATTATGAAAGGATAAACCAGATCGAGTTTCTTGCCGGTTCTTCTCGCTGACTGGGTTGTTTTTCCGAACCGGTGGTAGCTTTGACGTTCATAAGTGCCTTCTCAGGGCCTAAATTGAATAAAGAGTATTTTGATTTGATTGTTCGGAGTGCCAATAGATGTGAAAACCAAAGTAATGTTAACAATTTCAACGTACAAATTATGGATTCTAAATAATTTAGCCAGTAATTGTTTTAAAAATTCAAAAGAGTACACAGTTTAAATTCCATTTTTTTTAGTTTTAGCTTCTATCGGTGTTTCTTATGACTGCCTTGACATTTTTGCGTATTCTGCAATTTATCCTCTATGGTGCCAGAGACTTTGTTTTTGGTCAACGGCGTGGCAAGTGTTTACCTTGATATAGGACTCAAGTAACTTAAACTTTAGTAGGTGGTAGAGCCACGCTGAAGCTATTACTGGTTTCAGTATGAAAGGGTCGGCTCGCCCCCGGTACTACCACCCGACACACAGACAAACCGACGTCAAGTAACAGTGCACGCAATGTTGCGTTTCGTTCGGTCAGTGAGAGCGCCGGAGACCCACCTCTCCTCCCTCCTTTTCCTTCTCCCTCCCTTTTCCCCCCTTTCCCCCAAATACAGGCTGGCAACGCACTTGCGATTCCCCTGGTGTTGTTAGTGTCTGTGGACGGTGGTGATCACTTAACATCACGTGACCCATCTGTTCGTTTACCTCCTATGACATATAAAAAAAAGTGCGTGCGTACAAAGTACACATGTCAGAAGTGAAACTTCTTTGGCGAACTAATTTATAAGTCTTGTTTATATTTATACAAACAAGAAAAAAGAAAAAAAAAAAGAATAAAAAGTTTTTTTATTTATTTAATCTGCGTTTACTGCAAATGACGTCACTTCCGTTGCATACCTGCGTGACGTTACATCTGTAAAAATTTTACCCTCGTGCGCCTAAAGAAGTTTCACTTCAAAAACTGAAAATATATTGCGTTTATATCTAAAAACAACAGCATTTATACCCAGGAATGTGTCTGGGGAGTTGCTTGATAATTTTTTTTTTTTTTTTGTATTCTTGTTGCTTTTTTTTATTCCTTGATAATATTGACGATATTCGATATTGTTGTGATTTTAGTGGAACATATCGGACTATCTGTACCACAATCGGGACAAATTGGTGTTGGCGCTCGCGAACGACACCGCAATCTGTCCCGAAGTACCGAACCACGCGGAGTTACCGCCACTCGACAAGCTCTGGATGTGCCTATACATAAGGCTCAGTGAGTTTTACATATGTTAATACTGTATAATATAGTAAAACTAGGGGGCCCGATGGAGGTCGTCCCGCCCTAACATGTAAAAATTATATTAGCAAAACTTCCTTTTGAAAATACATTTATTTGATATCAATATTATGCTGATTACGGAACTCGTTGAAATATTTTTTGTTTGGTAATAAATATAGATTATTCGTTCATACCGTAATTTTAATTACGTGATAGATTACGCCCTTTGTACTAGACATATAATTTGAAATGGTTTATAGTGTATGTGTATATTGGCGTACAATAACCATTAAATGAATGAAATGAAATATATTTATGTGGCGAACATTTTCATCTTTTAATTGTTAAGATTATTTTTTTATCTTTATAACACAAAAAAATGTATGTATACAAGCATTTTTAAAGATTGAGATGAAAATCGAATAACAAGAACTTTGTTTTTACACGAAAAAAAATATCTCAATCCTTATACAATTGTGGCATTATAAAAAGCCCTAGGACCATAGTATGGTTTTAAGGATTGAAACCGTGTGGCCAGGATCGTTGAAGGTAGTTATTGTTATTATAATAAAGACGTGTGCAGGTGAGCTGTGCACGGAGCCGCGTGCGCCGGTGCGTCGCGCCGCCAGCCAGACGCTGTTCAGCTGCATCAGCGCGCACGGCACTCTGCTCACGCCGCACGCCTGGCGCGCGCTCCTCGCCGTGCTCTTCCCCATGCTCGACCAGGTCTCGTACTCACTCTCATACACACACTCATACTCTCACTCATACACACACCCAAGCACGCACTCATACATACACTCATACACACACGCAAGCACACACTCATACTCGCTTTCATACACTCACACATACACACTATCATCGACACTCTCATACATACACTCATACACATACCCAAGCACACACTCATACTAACTTTCATACACCCACACATACACACTATCGTCGATACTCTCATACATACTCTCATAAACACACTCATACTCACTTTCATACACTCACTGATACACACTATCATCGACACTCTCATACATACACTCATACACATACCCAAGCACACACTCATACTAACTTTCATACACTCACACATACACACTATCGTCGATACTCTCATACATACTCTCATAAACACACTCATACTCACTTTCATACACTCACTGATACACACTATCATCGACACTCTCATACATACACTCATACACATACCCAAGCACACACTCATACTAACTTTCATACACTCACACATACACACTATCATCGATACTCTCATACATACACTCATAAACACACTCATACTCACTTTCATACACTCACACATACACACTATCATCGACACTCTCATACATACACTCATACGCATACCCAAGCACACACTCATACTCACTTTCATAAACTCACACATACACACTATCGTCGATACTCTCACACATACTCTCATAAACACACTCATACTCACTTTCATACACTCACTGATACACACTATCATCGACACTCTCATACATATTTTTTTTAGATCATTGGAGGCACACGTACATGTGGATCACCTGATTTAAGTCCACCGTCCATAGACACTTGCAATACCAGGGGGAGTCACAAGTGCGTTGCCAGCCTGTGTTGGGGGGGAGGGAGAGGAAGGGAAAGTGGAAGGGGAGGGGAGGTGGGCCTCCGGCGCTCTCACTGACCGAACTAAACGCAACAATGCAAGCACTGTTATTTCACGTCGGTTTTGTATGGGAGGGTGGTACTACTCTGGGCGACCCGACCCATTCATGCTGAAACCAGAAATTGCCCTCACACTAGCAACAAGTCATTTATAATCAACATCATCATCCTGTAAGAGACCTGGACCTGGAGGGTTATAGGCCTCTTCCCTCTTATTCTACGCATTATTATACTCATTATTTAATAAAGTTTATTAACGATAAGAAAATTTGTCATTGGTTTTATACCAAAAACTTACAAAAGTTCCCCATACGCCGCAATATTTTTTTTCTTTACAATCAATAAAAACCTTCTTTATCTTTATAAATGAACTAAAAGAAACTTCTAAATGTTGATGTATTATACAATATCATATCGTTATATCCAGGTCCAGAAGCAATCGAATATAGCGAGTTCAGAGAAAGTTGACACTGGAGAACACATCCTGATACACCATACAAGGAATACTGCGCAGAAGCAGTGGGCTGAAACCCAAGTAAGTCAAGACTGAGTGATATCAGAATCTTTATATATATATATATATATATATAACTAGCTGTCCCTGCGACTTCGTCCGCGTAAACCTTATTTAAAATAAAAACACCGATTAATAAAGTTCAGAATGTATTAAGTCCGTTTACTTTTCTCTGGAACTTAAGTCGTGTCGTCATTAAAATTACAATTGATAAAGTTAACCGATTTTAATGAAACGAATACTAAATGTTGCTCGAAGGTATGCTTTATGATCTTCTCGAAGAGGTTTTACCATGAACGCTGTATTGTAGTAGGGATGCGTGTTCATACAAACAGACATGTCTAAGATTGATTGAAATGATGCATCCGCAACATTTTTTTTTTTACAAAAATCTAAAACGTACAAACACGTTCGATTTAAATTCTTATTATATCTATAGATTTACCAGCATCATCTTCTTACCCTTATCCCACCTAAGTAAGGTCGGCACAACATGTTTTCCTTTTCCACGCTCGCCTATCGGATGTCATCTCAGTCCTCACACCTTTTACACACATATCATTTACACACACATTTACACATTTTTTACACAATCCATCCATCCTTTTTTCGGTCTTCCTCTACTCTTATATCCATCGACCGTCATACTCAAAGCTTTTCTAGTTACATGGTCTTCATCTCTCCTCATAACATGCCCATACCATGCTAACCTATTACTCCTTAACTTCTCTGTTACTGGTGCTATTTTCAAACTTCCTCTGATATATTCATTCCTAATCTTATCCATTCTAGTTACACCACACATCCACCTTAACATTCGCATCTCTGCCACATGTAGTTTTCTCTCATCCGTCTCTCTAGTCGCCCAGCACTCAGATGCGTACAACATTACTGGTCTTATAATAGTTTTATACACCTTCCCTTTGAGTTTCAAGGGCATTCGTGGGTCACAAGCGACACCAGACACCTTTCGCCATTTCATCCACCCTGCATTTATCCTATTCCTCACGTCCTTGTCTATGCAACCATCGTTTTGGATCAGAGAACCGAGATACCGGAAATCAGAGCAGGTTGGTAAGGATATACCATTTAAAGCTATAGGAGAAAAGCTGGATGGACCACCGAAGTCGCAAAACAAATGTTCAGTTTTTAGTCTACTGATTTTCAAACCATCATTCTCCAGTTTTTCTCGCCATTTTACCAGCCTACTCTGGACCTCGGTAGCATCTTTGCTGACAAGAACAATATCATCAGCAAACAGCATGCACCAGGGTGTCTCCTCCTGATCTATAGATTTACCATATAATTCCATTTAATGTTACTTCTTTTAGATCTATCAATCTGGGATATTATAATAAGATTTTTTAATGTACCTACAAAATAAATTAAAATTGTATGTGTATAGTACTTTAATTCAATGACTTCTTAAAAAAAAAAACAAAGATGGCCGCCATGGAACGTCCGGGAGAATTGAAACATTCAACTTAATATTATAAACGAAATGTATAGTATATACGCACACATATACACAAGGGAGTCAAGAGCCATGTTGTAGAGGACGCATGAAGGCATAACAAAGCGTCATACCGTTTATCGTGACGGCGTACGGTTCGATATTGTTGCTAATTAAAAGTTTCTTTATCTCTTTCCGAAGGTTTTAACGTTATCTGGAGTGTCTCGTGTCTTCCATTCGCGCTTCCAACTGCTGACGACTGTGGGAGACTTCAACAGATCCTGGACTGCACTGCTGGGCTACATCACGGACTTCGCCTTGCAGCCCAGCCATGAGGTATTTTCATACTACAGAGTATATATTATAGTTTCTTTGATATGATAACGGTGATAATGTGCGCCGTCATCTAAATGTTATGTTTACCTTAAAGCGCCATCTATCTTCTCCTTTTTCGTACTATATTGTTAGTCGTTCAAGTTTTAAATGTTTGATATTTTTTTATGTTATCATTAATTTACGATTTCAATACCGATATTTTTCCACAGCCATTTTTTTTATTTCAAGTCAGTTTATGTGTAAAGTATCTATCTATATTGAACTTTTGCTATCATAAAACTATATGTATTCTTTGATATAATTTAATTGCTCTCAGATTATTCCAAATTTCGTAAATTATGTATTGAATAATTAATAATAATCTATCTTAATGACACTGTAAAGAAGAGTGATGTTTAAATAAAGTTATTCGAAATAGCAGCTAGGCGTGTCATTTGAACTATTATACAATTCTAAAGCGAGTGAATACGATTTAACGAATTCTTCTGCAGTTGGATCTTTTAATCCTATCATATTCGATAAAATAAAAGAATATTACTGGCAAATACTTCTACGATACGAATAAATAAAATAATAGTTCAGTATAAGACATGAATAGTAGTGATTATATAGAAAAGCAGTAGTTGTATTTAATTTAGGCGTGATACAGTTTATACATATATCACTGCTATTTTTCTTGTCATATGAATTAATTTGTTATTTTTCGTATAGTGATGATATGGATAATATAGAAAGGTTTAGAAGCTGAAAAAGTATAGATAGCTCAGGTCTTTTTAAGGGGTCTTTCTTCCAAGCTATTTTTTTCTATTAAGTAACGTTCCACGTTCACAGTGAAATAAAAGTGATAATTTGACTGCTGTATAAGAATAGCGCTATAATTTTGTCAATGTACTCCGGTGGTGGTGCAGGTGTCGGTGGCGGCGCTGAAGTCGTTCCAGGAGGTGGTGAGCGCGGGGGGTCGCGTCCCCGAGTGCGGGGGGGTCGCGGGGGGCACGATGCGGCGCGTGTGGCCCCCCGCCTGGACCGCCTGGACCCACATCGCCAGTCACGACCACACGCTGATCAACCAACGTATGTCTTGTTTTATTAACCACTAGCCTCTGCCCGTGACTTAGCGTGATGATATATAGCCTATAATCTTCCTCGATAGATGACTTATATAACACTAAAAGAATATTTCTAATTGGACCAGTAGTTCCTCAGATTATCCCCTACAACGTACCGAACTCACAAACTTTACCTCTTTATAATATTAGTATAGATAGTAGGCTATTTACACTTTTTTTTTCGAACTGACCTAGTAAGGTCTTAACAGTTTCACAGGACTACTAAGACGAGCGCTTAAGGCACTCAGCCGATTTTATTTTGGCAACTAGCTCAAGGGTGCGCGGCACACCTCGGCTTGGTCTGTTGCCTGATTCATGCAATTCGCGACCTATCGGAGCTAACCTAAGCTTAACTACATATTCATACATATATGAGTTGTTGAAACATATATGTGTACCAAGCATACATACCTCAACAACTCTTATATATATTTCGTATCGGATAATATTATAAACTATTGCAGTTTGATAAGGGAAAAAAGATAAAACCCTGCGTATGCGTGCACGTGTGTGGAGGTGATATGTGTAATGTTGTCGCAGTGATGTAATATTTCATGTGAGTGTATCGCGCGAGCAGCGTACTCAAGGGCTCCACGCCGAGGGAACGGACCTAGGCTTGAGCCGCTGCCGAGGGGAGGCTATTTACACGCCTCAGGTTTTCCACCCCATTTTTGTGGTCTTTCGAGCAACCAGCATTTTAATCCCGCATAGTTTAAATTAATTTATTAGTAATATTTATTTACCTAGCCTTCAATTTTTATTATTTACATGTTACGTATATATGTATATATATTTCTCGAACTGACTACGATATTGACCTGGCAAGGTCTTCACAGCTTCACCGGACTACAGTTACGTGTATATTGTTTTATTGTGCTCCCCTATGGCCAAATCTCTCAATTTTTTTTATTACTAAGAGAGATTATTTTCTAAAATTAACGCCTTATATGAGAAATCCAAAAATATCTCGAGTTTGGTTGTTTTTTTTTTTGGTTTTTGAGTTGGATTAGAGATTTGGTTGGATGATATTCGCCGCAAATTTGAATTAATATTAGATGATGAATGATATTACGCTAACGCAGAACCCGGATAGCCAGCCCGATTACAAATTTCTGGACGCGTTCAATAACTTATTTTGCCAGGTGAAACGTGTCAGAAATAAAATTAATAAATAAAATCAGATCGCTTGGACGACATGTACAAAATTCGAACAGCACTCAAGTTAGTCCTGCACCGATACCGTTGTAAACTTTCGACGGTACCATGGAAAGATGGCCCGTTTTTTATGAGAATAATGTTGAAATTCTCCAGCGGCTGAAGACGGCAAACCAGCTGAAGTTTACGCGCCATCGCTCAGCTTCCTCACGACCCTCGTGCAGATCTTCCCCCTGATCTTCCAGCACATACGAACCAGGTTAGTACGATTGCATTTCACCCAAATCTCCCTTAGTAATCTAGGTCCAATCAGAACATTCTGGATTTAATTAAATAATTTATCAATGGTAGCTGTGACCGCGACTTCGTCTGCGTGGAACTTTGTGTAATAAACAGCAATTAATAAAGTCATCTGAATGTTTTTTTTTTTCCAATCCACTTATCTACTTTTCTTTCGTACTTAAGTCGCTTCCTCATTAAATTTGCAATGACTCTTGATAGACCGAACTGATTTTAATGAAACAAAGACCAAATGCTACTCAGGGATATGCTTAATGTATCGTGTAATACGCAGTGATGCGTTTGCTTCCAACAAATATACAGACATACCGACAGAGAGATAGATAGCCATGTCTAAAAATGATTGAAATGTATTTTATTACTTAGTCCCAGAGAACAGCAATTTTTTTTTTTTCAAAAATTTAAAAGGGCATACACGTTAGATTTCTAATTCTTATCATACGTGTAGTCAGACTAGCGGGTCCGGCGGACGTTGTCGTGCCCTGATAATAATAAAAAAACTTGACAAATTATATACCGAAATCTTCCTCATGAATTACTATATCTGCTGTTTCATCTGTGAAAACCGCATGAAAATCTGTTCAGTACTTTTTGCGTTTATCGCAAAGAGACAGACAAACAGACGTGGCAGAGGACTTTTATAATATGTAGTTATATAGATAAAAAAATAAACCAGGTCGTGTTTGTTGCCGGTTCATCTCGATGAGTGGGTTGTTTGTCTGAACCGGTGGTAGTTTTGACGTTCATAAGCGTCTTCTCATGACCTATATTGAGTGAAGTATTTTTAGTTTGGACTTTTTAACCGCTAAAGTATTTGGACGAGGTTAATGCCAGTTTTCACTGACGCTCTCTTAACTTACCACTTACTAAGAGATCCTTAAGCTAAAGTGCCCCCTAAATAAGCTACCTAACTTATTTAGTTTTCACCATGCTAAGGGATACTTACTAAGGAAGCACTTAGTTAAGCGTCAGTTTTTTCGTCAAGCCAGTATTGAAGCAGGCGGAAAATGTGCTGGTAACAATTTCAATGCAATAGTTCTATGAAATCGTTCAATGTAAATACCATTTTAAAATGAAATGAGTGGCTAAATCATGTTTATTTAGAAAAAAAACAGTCAATATACATTGCATTAGTCATTTAAAAAAAAGCTTTGTAAATAATTTTGTTGGCGCAAGGATCACCGTTTAGTTTTATTGGGGGTCTGTTTTAAATACTTATTATGTAGTAGGTCCCTAATTTTCTAGTTATTGTATTCTAGCAGAGAAAGTAAAGATAAAAAAACTAAGTTAATTATAAAATTAGGTATTACGTTCGCGTCTTTTTTTTACCTCAACTTTGTGTTAAAAAACAAAAATAATAATTGTTTTTTGTTCGATATTTTAACATTGAATTCGTGTAATTTAGGTCAGAGATTCCGATGTGGACCTTGGAAGAAATTAATATTTTTACACACACATAGAAACACAAAATTTGAAACTACAGAGATTAGGCAAAAAACAATACATGGATAAAGTTAACAGCTATATACGAATGTAGCTGTATACGAATTTCCCGGTCTCTTTAACTACCAAAGTTACGTAAAACTTAAATATCTCTTCAATTTACGATATATAAACGAATTAACTGTAAATTCAATTTGACATGTACGTAAAATAAACATCACTTAACGCTAAGGGATCAAATGAATAACATTTATACCCCTTAGGGTCTTACGTGACACTTAGACGTTGGTGAAAACGAAATCTGCCTAAGTGGTCACTTTAATGTGTGTTTCGGTGCAAAAACACTATTAGAGTAAGTAAGTGGTTAGCTGGGACTTAGTAGTACCTGGGAAGCTTTCAGCTATTGAGCTCCCGCGCTGGCAAGGGATGTTTCCTACAGGTTTACAAACGATTACACGACGATATATTATCTTTGAAAGATTAATGTAAATTAAAAGACAGAAAATTTGAACGTTTCACGAAACTTTTATTGAAAAAATTTAAGTGCTGTTATTTCCTTCCCTGTTGAGATATCGTTATGATTCAAAATGTTTTTTACGGGTACAAACGATTGCACGACGATATCTATTAATCAATTTGTGAATTTTTTTAAATTTATAAGACCAGAATTTTTTTTGAATATTTTCCAATATGTTCTTTAATTCTTAATTTTTGCTATTGAAAGAAATCAAAATTGTTACCCGCAAGTTTATATGTTTGCACGACGAACTTCATTTACAGATTTTTGTTTTAAATTGAAATAAGACTGCTATATTTTTTTAAATTGTGAAATTTCTTTAATTTTTTGCTGATTCGAAGTAAAAGAAAAAATAAAAGTGGTACAAACGTCTAGAAATAATTTAGATTCGAACCCTGTTAACAGAATTTTGATATCTCAAAATAGGGTGCGGATCAAATTTTGAAAACGCTATAATTTTTTTCACTTTGTGGTACAAACGAAAATAAAAGTGCTACCAACGGGTACAAACGAAGCACTATCGAATGGTGACGTCATAATATTTTTTTTTAAAGTGGGGTGCCAAGTTCAAAAGGCTCACTGTGCGCCGATGTAGAATAGATGTATTTACGCATAAGGGTTGCCACTATTCATAATTGATATTTAAAAATATTATATCGTTTTAATAATAATGAAAAACTTCGTACTTTTACTTTTAATGGGGAGGCACAGGCGAAGCTAATCTCAGATGGCGCTAGCATAATCGGTTCTTGTCACCGAGTTGTCAACGTCAAATATTTTTATCGTACTGACTCTTCGGCTTCCGAATTAAGACGAAAAGCTCAAAATGGCGGACGATAAGTAAAAAAAAACTTTGTGCCATCGGCAGTGACACTTATGTACCTATACGATATGCAGCTATATTCTTCAAGTTTTATCTATGATCGCAATTTATCTAATGACAATTTGATACATTATATAGTTTTGTTTAAAAATTGTTGATGTTTTTTGTACATAATTATAGTTATTTTATAAAATGTGTCGTTTTTATTTTATGATCGATTAGTATACCTATTATATACATATGACAAACATAACTTCAACTTATTACATTATTTTTTTTAGTCCAATTATAAGTTATGTAGTATAAGCTTGTTTTTAAAAAATACTTTTTATTTTTAATATATTTTACTCTTGTGTGCTAGTGGTGTATAATTGCGGTCTAAGTAATAGTATATAGTATTTTATAGGTGTTAGTTAAATTTATAAGACGTTCAATCTGTACTCTTTTACTTGTAAGTTCCCACCTGTCATTATTTGACACGAGTTTGACAATACACCAGGACCAACGACTATGCGCCACCTAGCGGGATAAATAAGCAGTGTACCTCCCCATTATCTTCCCTTTGGTTTCAAATCATTCATACTTAGCAATGCGGACTGTTCGTAAGTTAACATATGATGTATGTAATCATTATTCTAGAAACAGCTAGAACAGCTGAATCTCAGTTGTATATGTACGCTTTGGTAACACCACACAGAATCTTCAGCTATAAAGCTTATCAAAGCAATTAATTTCATTATTCAAATCAAGCGGCTATAATTTAATAGAATGAGATAGCAACTCTGCTTGCTACCTTTCTTGAAATCGCTACCAAAAGGCATATATTTGTCTTTATTTATATTTAAAACAAAGGTCGTCCATATAGAGTTAGTTTCAGATCTAACTTCAGATGCATTTCTCTCCGCTTTAAAACGTTTTATATCTCGTCGCGGTTCCGGTATATATATACTCAGACAACGGCAGTCATTTTGTCGGAGCGAAGGCTAAACTGCATGAATTATATCAGTTATCAGTTTCAAAGGATTTTATATCTGCTTGGAATAATGAATTAGCTAAATATAAAATGATATGGAAGATGATTCCACCTCGTGCTCCACATTTTGGAGGATTATGGGAGTCTAATATCAAAAGTGTTAAAACGCATTTAAATAGAGTTATAGGTGCAACAAATTCTTACTTAAGAAGAGATGCTAACAGTATTAAATCAAATAGAATGTCTTATGAATTCAAGACCTCTTTGTCTTTTATCCTCAACTCCGAATCCTGAAATTCTCACACACATTTTTTGATGTCAACTCCATCAATTTTTACCCGGCTTGCTGTCTTCGGCGTTTGGCGAGTACTTTATAATTCCGCTAATTATTCTAATAAGTCCCGAATCAGAATTATTCTAATCAGCCCCGTCGACCGTACACTCAAATCTAATTATTCAACAGCGCCTGGGCTATTTACACGCCTCAGGTTTTCCATACCAATGTGTTTTCATTTTGCCTTAAATTTAGGGAAGGTTGGTGAAAACGGGAATAAATCATTTATTTTCTTCCAATGCCTTGGGATAGTAACAACGTGGTAGTGACATTAGCATTCCTGGTGTGTTAGTTTCACAGCAGCGGACGTCCAGAAGCTGGGGCAGTGCCTCTCGCATATCTGCAGTATCGAGCCGTCCGCCTCGGCCTCCGCGCTCGAGGGTCTGGGTTCCGGGACTCCTGTCACGATACACGCACTGCACTGCCTCGATATCGTCCACAAGGTGACAACACTTCGTATATGTTTTTTTTTATGGGAGCCCCTTATTTAGGGACCTCCTGCGATGTTCCTATAACACAAGCATCATGTGATGAGTTTTTTAAATTTATAATTAACCATTTTTATTTTGAGAGGATTGTCAAGTAGTCGTGGCAACTTCGAGGGGGCCATTCAAGTATTACATACGTAAGCACTGATGGAGTCCTTGATTTGCTTATTTTCGATGAATATAGGGGATGGGGGTCCTGGTATATGTCACTCGATGGTCGCCATTGTGTTTGGATTGTACTGTTTCGCAGGCCGGCATGACAGTGGTGACCGGCGATGGATAATGTGTCACTCGGTGGTAGCCATTGTTTTTGGATGATACTGGGCTTACCATAAGTCATTTTGCCGTACTACAAAAAAAAAGGTACAGGGGGAAGTGGCGGTCAGAAATTACAAAAATTACTACTTACGTAATACTTGAACGGCCCTAAGGGGTTATCGTTTTCACTTGAGGGGTATATATTTTTGAGAGATGGTGACTCTGACGTTGGTGCTGACTGTGCAGGAAGCTCTGTCGCGTCACGAGCTGCTGCCGGCGATGTTTGCGGCGCTGACGTCACTGGGCAGCTGCTGCGGCGCGCACCAGCCGCCCGCAGCGGCGCGCTGTCTCGCTGCCGCAGCGGCACTGTACCGCGCCGCGCCCGAGCCCAGCGCGCACGCTCTGCCGCACCTCATACAGGTACCGCCACCAGCAGCTCTGCCGCACCTCATACAGGTACCAGCACCACACACACAGCAGACTGTTGGAAGATTTTAAGGGAATACAGTATATTGGAAACACCGGTTCTCGTCCGATCACCGAAGTTTAGCAACGTCGGGCACGGTCACTACTTGGATGGGTGACCGCGTAGGTAGATAGAGTGTTGGATACACCGGTTCTCGTCCGATCACCGAAGTTTAGCAACGCCGTGCGCGGTCAGTACTTGGATGGGTGACCCTCTGAAGGTCACCGCGTGATCAATTACGACGTTTCCCAATAATACAAAAGTTTCACTTCTATCGCGTGTCTTAACGACACATCCTGTTTTTGTTGCATTTATTTCTTAAATTAATTATTAACTAGCAACACATCCCGGCTTCGTACGGGTGTACTAACGAAGAAAATAACACCAAATCTCCCCTGCATCTTGACAGTACGACCATGTAATTAAATATAATGACTACTGAACAACTATATGTCTATAAATATGTCTATATATCAATCTATAGGTGCAGCCGTTCTGAAATACTTCGCGGTTATATACATTCGAGAATTGATTTTTATTTATATGTATAGATAATTTTCTAATTGCCCTTATTTCGCAAAATAATTAAATGTTACTGATGACGTCATACGCTAAAAGTGTGAGTGTGAAGGGGTGTGTGCTTGCGCGTGTTTGTGTGAATGTGTAATTCCGACATGTGTATATGTAAATATTCAATTTAAGATTGATAACACAAATAATTATGAATTATGTTTGTGCTCCAGGCGTTGCACGAGGCAGTTCAGCAGTGCGGTCAAGATAAGAGACGCCGTCCAGCGGAACAGATCGAGGAAGCTGCCCAGATCTCCTCATTATTGCTCCAGGTTAGTTGACAGGATCTAAGGGTAGATATGAAAGAGTTGTCAACTTTTGTTAAAGTAGGTATCTACCTTCGGGAGCAATTTAGCTGATCCTAAATCTATACATACAATAAGAATGTAAATCTAGAGGGTCTGTACTTTTTTTTATGTCAAAAGGAGGCAAACGAACATGTGGGTCACCTGTTGTTAAGTGATCACCACCGTACATAGACACTAGCAACAGTTGCAAGTGCGTTGCCAGCCTGTGTATGGGGGAGGGATAGGGAAAGGGGGAAACTCTCACTGACTGCACTGACAAGCACTGTTACGTCTGTGTGTCTGTGTGTCGGGTGGTACTACCCCGGGCGAGCCAACACATTCATGCTGAAACTAGTAATAGCTACAGCGTGCCTCTACCACCTTCAGCTTCAAATTTGCAGCTGTCTAGGTATAAATAATAAAATACATTTAAGAAATGTATGTCTGTCTGTTTGTATGAACAAGCAATACTGCTAAAGTACTGGGTTCACAATAAAACCTCATAAAAAAATTCCTCGAAAGTAACTTAGTATTTCATTACAATCGGTCCAATCTATCAAAAGTTGTAATTTGAATGACGGCCCTAGTATAAGTACGAAAGAAAAGTAGTAATATTATAAAAAGCTGCAGGGATTGTTTGTTTGTTTGGTTGAACGCGTTAATCTCGGGAACTACTCGTCCGATTTAAAAAATCATTCAGTGTTAAATAGATCATTTATGGAGAGAAACTAGTTAGTTTCAGTTAGTTCAGTTCAGTAGTTATTAACAGATAGTTATCTGTGTTTGTAAAAAAAAATGTATCATGAAATGATAAACCAAATCGAGTTTGTTGCCGGTTCTTCCCGATGACTGGGTTGTTTGTCCAAACCGATGGTAGTTATCGACGTTCATTAGCGCTTTCTCAGGGTCTAGATTGAATAAGGTGTTCTTGATTTGATTTGATTATCAATAAAATGAAAGAGTTATGTCATACTTCGAGCATCACGCATAATAGTTATCTGTGTTTGTAAAAAAAAATGTATCATGAAATGATAAACCAAATCGAGTTTGTTGCCGGTTCTTCCCGATGACTGGGTTGTTTGTCCGAACCGATGGTAGTTATCGACGTACATTAGCGCTTTCTCAGGGTCTAAATTGAATAAGGTGTTCTTGATTTCATTTGATTATCAATAAAATGAAAGAGTTATGTCATTCTACGAGCATCACGCATATATTATTCGATAGATTTTGTTTTTTTTTAAATGTAAAATGTAGATACCTGGTTCTTCCTCTTCCTCCAATTACTATTACTTAAAATTTATTTTAAGAAACAAGCCGACCCGTGCCCACTTCCTAGGGCGGTAATAGGTATTATCAAGCTACAACTTTTTTCTAGAACTCAATCATATATCTCTCATCGTTAAGGCAGTGTTCGTAAGAAACGACCATTTTTTCTCCGACTACCCAGATATTACCCCCTACAACCTCATAACCTTTACCTCTTTATACTATTATAATAATAGTATAATTAATTAATAGCTTCTTTCCACGACTTCGTACGCATGGAATAGTTATTTTGGGCTAACACCCAGCGGAAGCTCCTAAAAGAAAAAAAACCCCGATTTTAAAACATTCTTCATTGTTGCTCCGCTCTTATTGGTCTTAGCGTAATGATATATAGCCTATGACTGTCACAAATAACGTGGCTTTGTATTGGTAAAAAAAAAAATCCAAATCCGTTTAGTACTTCCTGAGATTACCCCCTACAATGTCACAAACTCACAAACTTTACCTCTTTATAATATTAGTACCGACTACATCTTATATAGCAGGGGTGGGTGATCTACCAATTAATACCATGCAACTTGAAATCTTAAACGAAACAACATAGTGCAGTAAACAGTGATGTGGTATTTTTTATTTTATTAAGAGGGAAAACTTAAAACTGAAAATTATTCTTAGTAACTACTTGTTTTTATTAGTTTGAGCATTGCGTCTGAGCATCGTCTGCTCATTTTAGCAACTGTAGTCGGATTAAAGAATCCAATGTATTATTAGCGTCTGTGAAGCGAGAACGTTGTTATATAGGCACTACGCGTTCAGCGATATGTTCTCTTGCTATGGAGAAGCGGGGCAAACGGTGGTATGATGTGAATGCGCAGCAGAGGGAAACGAAACAGATGAAATTGTTTACAACAAAATTTTGTAAATAAATTATAATTTTGCTATTAATTTTTTATGTTGTTTTTCCGCTATAAATAAAAATAGTATTAAAACGACAGGCAACACAGACGAAGTCGCGAGTATCAGTTATTTAAAAATATAACTGACATTCTTATTTAAAAACAATCGAAATACAAAAAAAAAATATACAAAATTAGTCAATGACATTCGTATACATATTCTTGGATTTCATTTGTAATATGTTTCATATGCAGAGTATAAATATTTTACAGGTATTAGGTACGGGTATACCTCTAGCGAGGGAACAGCCCGATGTGTACCAAAAGTTTTGGCTGATGCTGCCCAAGGTGTTGGAGACGTTCCTTTTCGAAGCACCGTATGTATTGTTGAAATAAATTGTTTGTTTGTGAACACATGTCTCCTTAAATTAATAAAATAATGTAATTTGTATTATAACTAAGCATAAAAACTGGAGCTTTTAATAAGAAATGAATTAAAGCGTCGCGAGAATATTTATTCTACTATTATATCACACCTAATATATCGCGGCTTTATATTTTCCAATGAGAGCTGTGACACGTGATTTCGTGATATGTTATCTATCATATCACCTGTTATATAAATAATGATGTGTGCTTGTAAGATCACAGTGTATTAAAAGTATGTTTGTGTTCTTCTTTTTCTTGTTTTTGCTCCGCAGAAGCATTTGCCGGTGTCAATGTTTTGTTTCAATTGAGATTGCATCATATTTTACACAATAAG
>MU160329.1:50214-79091 GCA_015888305.1 Antheraea pernyi | reverse complement strand
CTACAACGTCACAAACTCACAAATTCACAAACTTTACCTCTTTATAATATTAGTATACATTAGATAAGATTGTGGTGAAACGCTTTAGCAAATGCAAATCTTATAAAGTATATATAAAAATAGGAATCTCCATACATATAGATCATACAAATACTTTTGGACAATTGTCCTTTTGCTTTGGAATCCGCAAACTGGGTGAGTGATATTAAAACGATTTTTTCGTTCAGATTGAGAACCCGAGAAGTCATCCAATGCAGATGGTGTGGATGGCAATTTATTTAACTTGCATGCTGATTGAAGTATTCATACTATGCTGGTTTGGAAACGAATTGATTTGGGCGGTAAAGATATTTAGAGTACCTTGCATGATTTTGTAAACCATTATATATTTCTTACGTAAGAGTATTTTTGTAGCAGTACCATCTGTATAATTACCACCAGTATAATTTAAAATAATGGCGACTATTGAAAGAGCCGAAAGTTACCGGTTGCCGCTTTCATGTTGTCGAAAAAATATTTTAACACTTTGTTGACCGGCAATTTTATTCAAGTAATACGCATTGACACAAAGTTTTGAATGAAGTATTTCAAGAAAAGTATTTCCTGTATTATAAAGCTTTTGCAAAATTTGTATCGCCATAGGCTTCATAAATTTGATAATGTAAGTGAAATTACGTGAAAAAAAGCAACTTTCACATAAAAAGAAACTAACAGCAGAAACAAAGTAAAACAATTATAAAGTGACAATAAAATTTAGGGGGATCCTTATAGATCAGAATTGTAAACTATAACTAATTGTAACTTTTGTATTTTATTAATATCTGTACAAAATGTATCAAGTAAGGAGGATATGGATATGATTAGGAGAGATTAGGATTTGAAAGAGAAAGTATTTGTTTTTATCCAAGACTATAAGGTATTATTCGTAAACACGAGAAATAACACCATTATAAACTAACAATGTAGTGGGAAAAAAATCGTATATAGATGAACTGTAACTTCTAACGAATTGTAGTTGTAATTTCTGCATTTTATTAGTATCTATATTAAATGTATTATTAAGTAAAGAATTTTGTTACGAGTAAAATAATGTTAATCTTAAACAAGATAAAATATAAAGCTGAATGCACTTTGGGAACTATTGTCTCTGTTTACACCAAGCATTTAATTTTTAATTAAAAAAATCATGAAAGAACAACATGATTGTCATTTTCTTCTAGAGTATGAACCTTCGTCAAGCCGCATTTGATAGTCCATGGTTTAAAACGGATTCGAAAATATGTTTATTTATCATAATTTTTATGGAAAGGTGCAAGCGGCCTATGAAGGTTAGAGCGGGCCAGGTATTCACTCTCTCTTTAGAAACGTATACTGTTGTAAGTATATCTTTCTTATCGTTTAAATATAGAGGTATTGACTTTTTACGGGTCGAGTCCTACAGGCATCAAATGGAAATCGACAGGCTTTTGTAATGTCACGAACTCTCAACACAAAATGATGTAATTGCTCGAATACTAACCTATTTATTGTATTATACGTTATTTAATTAAAATTGTAAAAATAAACAAACAAGCTATATGTAAAAAAGAAAGAAGATGTATCGATGAAGGAAGTGAAACAAAATAAAGGAGTATAGTGTTTGAATATCTTGATTAAGTCATTTTAAGCTTTTAACTAACTAGCAAAATTGTTACATGTTTATAATATAATTTAGTTTCTGATTTACAAGTAATACAGTTCCCTTTTTTCAGCTAATAAATTGGTCTTACAAAGCGTTTGCTGTTATGAGAAACATGAAAAAATAAACATAATATGTTTTAACTACATAACGAAATAAAGCATAGTAGAAAGTACTCAGCCGAGCTCACTGTAATTAGTTTCAGTAAAACTTATTAAAATAAAATTAGTTAACAAAAGCGTTGTTTTCATTTCCATATATGGAATATATTGCATATATGCAATTACATTTTTGGAGAAACGTTTGTTTATTTGATTTAATTTTTACTTAAAGCTGTATTTTTTTTGTTATTATTGTGTAAGCTCCTTTCAGATTTGAAAAAACCATTGAGGCAAGAGGTTATAATAAAATTGGCTATGACCGCACTTACTTCAAGTACGTTTCATCTCTGTATCAAAAATGGGGCATGGGTAGAGATGTATCTAAAAGTTTAAAAAAGTATACAGTATGTACATTTACTTTAAATGCGTTAAACTATTTCTAGATCCTTCCAGCAAAAATATCCGCATGTAATACAGGAGAAGTTTTAAAGAGATTTCCACAAATCTACATTGCTGATTGTCTCTGGCCAGAAGATTCTCAATATATGACGTAGACTGCGGTTAACGAAAACTTGGAGCTGGTGTGCGAGATCTACGGTAGCCTTCCAGGTCTCACACCCATACAGCAAGACTGACTTGACGTTAGACTTGAATATTTTCAGTTTCACTCTTCTATTTGAAACATTCTTTCAGCGTCTTATGGCTCATTTATATATATTTAATATATATCACCACGCTAAGACCAATAGGAGCGGAGCACCGATGAAGAATGTTTCAAAATCGGAGATTTTGTTGACGTTTTTGTGACGTTGTAGGGGGTAATCTCGTGAACTACTGGTCCGATTTGAGTTGATAGATTGATAGACTTCAGAGATAATATTAAAGTAAGAATAAACTTAATTAGTAAGGAAGTAAGAATAAACTTGTATATTAAATTCACAACTCAGAGCAGTAGTTATATTAAGGTTATGTTTAAAAAGGCGTGTATTTCGTAGTAGTGAGCAAAGCTTTACAAAGCTCAAACGTATGCTCGTGATAGATAGATTCCGTATATGTGAAAGCTTTGCATGTAATCTTCTTAGGCTCGTAGTTGTGTCGATGCTTGTAATACAAATGTTCAGAAGAGGTGTATATAAAGCAATGTAAGCAAGATTTTTGGGTATCTATAACATTAAACATTATATTTCTCACTTTTCCATTGTTACTAAAGCCAGTGTATATACTAGTCCTTGTAAATGGTTCCACAATAATAATGTTTTTCATGATTAACATATTATTGATGGTTATTAAAATATATAATAATAAAACTATATTTCATATATCATTACAGCATTATACCGATAACAAAATTTAATTTGGCAATTTTACTAACGTATGTCTTACTTCTACTTATATGCTATATATACTTCTATACTATATAATATTATAAAGGTGAAGAGTTTGTTTGCTTGAACGCGTTAATCTCAGGAACTACTCGTCCAATTTGAAACATTATTTCAGTGTTATATAACTCATCTATCGAGGAAGGTTATAAGTCATCACGCTAAGACCACTAGGAGCGGAGCATCAATGAAGAATGATTCAAAATCGTTTTTTTCCCTTTTGAGTGCTTCCGCTACGTGTTAGCGTTAGCCCTAAGTAACTACAGAAAGTAGTACACTATAAAGCAATACAATTTATTTTACTATAAATATACGAGTACAGTTCATTGGAAAATAAAATGTTTTTCGTTGTACCGTTGCTTGAATGTTTTTCATTTCTCAGCAATATCAAAAGAATATTTAAAAAACCAAACTAGTTATCAGTTACTTTATCAAATATTTTATAATGTTTACATTAGTCATGGAGTTCATCGAAATTCTTAGTACCTCTATATTGTGATACTTTGTAAAAATTGTGTCATTAGTATACAAACTGTTATTTAAAACAACTTAAAATTATATAATGTTGTACAATAAAAATGTAAACGAGCTGTGTATGTACATGAAATAAATAAAAAAGAAGATGTGTCGTAAATACATACGATAGAAGTAATTTTTAATTAAAAAATACAATAATATAGCAACATCACGTGGTGTTTTCGGGCGTCACTCAACCAGGTACTGACCACGCCCGACGTTGCTTAACTTAACTCTACCCGAAACAGTGTGTACCCTCACCACTTTTCTTTACACAAAATGGTTGCCGATCAGAATTTCAGAGCCCTCCCGTAAGAAATTTCACTCCAGAGGAATAATTTATACACTTTGTAATTATGTATCCGAGAAAAAAGAAATTTTTGTCCGTTCGTCGGTTTGTCTGTGTATTTGTGGACGAAAATCTCAGAAAAGGCTTAACCAATATGAATGTCGTTTCCGCTAATGTATTGTGGCAAGCTTCCCGTAACATTTAGTGTTTGTTTCATTCCAATAGATTAACAAACAAAAAAGTTAAGTTAACCGAGATAATATGCGCTATTCTAGAAACGCCATTCGATCGATTTAGCTAGAACTTATGTAACTTTTTTTAATCAAAGATTAGAAGTTTATATGAATACTACGTTAAAAATAATGAATGGTTTCGGCGATACATAAACGGCCAATTTAACTTGAACGTTCATCAATATAAATACACAACATAACAACAAACACACAACATAATAATACACATATTAAATAGGGATTAGCTTAATGGTCCTTGCACGTTGTTGAACCAAGACTCGCCTATAAGCTTTGCTGTAACTTATTAACTGTTACACTAATAAAATGATGTACTACAGTCAATGTAACGACATGTGTTACTTTTGATAAAAGCAAAACTGAAAGCCACGCGAACGAAGTCGCGGGCACCAGCTATTACATATAAAAGAGTAAACAAGATATTAGATCTGTTTTACTTTAAACTTTTTTTTCATTTTATTCCTTTTTTATTTACTTATATATTTTTTTGTATATTGCGTAAAGGTTAATCTTAAATGTTATTAATTAAATTGAACAAAGTCGGCCAAATATTTTACATTTTTATGTATCGCTAAGACACGTATGGTTTTAGGGACTATAAAAACATTTTCAGGTGAACAAGGCTAGAAGTACCAGCTAGTGTATTCATATTGTTATGTATATAATAGATGTATATAAAAGTTGGTCAAAACTCGGAACCTTTAATTTTGTGGTAGCATAGTAAAATTTCAAGGTTCATAGTTTTATCTATACTGTATAATGTACCTTTATTGTCCTTGCACATATGGGTAATCTCTAAATATTTACGAGCATTTGATTTATGCGTTTTAATCTTATATTTCAACAGACAACCGAGTTAAGCGGTCGTAAAATGAAATATTTATTATTCTTCGAGTATGAGAAATTTATGTTTATATAAGCGTAACGTTTTTATGACTATTATGTGGTTTTATTGTGACTTCTGATTACTTATTTTATTGGTAACCAAAGTTAATATTATATTAAATTAATTCTGTTATAATAAAATAGACAATCTTTTATTTCGCCTTGATTAGTCATAGTTTCATTTTTATTGTTTACTAGCGGACACGGCGGAGGTTGTCCTGCCATGATAATTAAAATTAATTGTCTACATTTCATAGACAAATTACATACCTGCAATGTTCCTCACGAGTCACTCTATCTACTGGTGAAAAAGCCGCGTGAAAATCCGTTCATTAGTTTTTGAGTTTATCGCGAACAGACAGATAGACGCGGTAGAGGACTTTGTTTTATACTATGTAATGATACTTGAAAGGCTTGGTTGTCGTCACTGTATCATAATAAAAGAATTATATATCGTATCTTAGCTTCATACGGCTTTACAAAGTTGAACATAATTACCAATATTGTCAAAATTTCAATTACAATCAATTTCCTATCAGCATTTCCTTGTGTCGTCCCTTTCAAATTTTATTAACGTTCCATAAAGCGCTATTACAGCTTTCATTTATAGAGATATATCGAAATACCATTATTATTTAAAATATTGTATATTCAAAAACAACTGTTGCCGATCCAATTAACAAGCTCGAGTTGAATAACAACCACGTATATTTGTATAATGAATCTGAAATTTCTATGAGGAAATACATGGTGATAAAACCGTAACCTGGTGCTACTAGATTGCATGGTTAGTTATCACCCAGAAGTTCCATCTATCACCAATCATCTGTTGGTGGATACCCGTATCAAAACTTGTGAGCCAGTTCTTATATGCTTAAATATTAGAGTGGGCATTACTTTTCACTTCTACCTAGAATAGATTGGCAAACAAACAAAAAGGTTTGTTGTTGCAGTGAGACATGGTAGCGTCCTAAATATTCCAGGCGGAAGTGCAAAGTAACATCCATTATAATAGTTAATGATGGATTTCCGCAAAGTAACGCCTTCTTCAGTCAAAAACTTCTAGGCTCAGTAACATATACTACCATCTATCCAAAAATGTCCTCCAAATAGCTATACAATTTTGTTTGTGGTATGTAAGATAGGCTTGAGCTGCAAAGCACTTACATAATAAACTCCTGGACGCTCGCTTCGTTGGGTCAAAAAAACTACTCATGTTCTATTCCATAACATAAATTAACTCTATGACAAATATTATTAAAATACGCCCAGTCGTTTGAGCGTGATTGAAGGACAAACATTCAATATATAGATATACATCGTTCGTGTTACATTACAGTTAAAAAAACTTAATAACAATTAAATACACCCTAGTGCAAAATGGAGACCATAAAAACCTTCTTCATGGAAAAACACTTAGGTGTGTCAACTTTCATAATGATTGGTCGAATGGTGTTAGAGTTTATTGATTTATATCAATACTAGCTTTTTCTCACGACTTCGCTCTCGTTAATATATCTTTTATCTATTTCTCGGGAGCGTTATTTTTTATTTATTTAAGATAATACCTTATATCCTTATCTGTACCGCTGACAATATGTATGCAAAATTACTTAATGATCGATTGAATGGTTAAGACGTGATAAACAAACCAAATTCAGATCAACATTAGAATATTAGTTAGGAAGTTAGGATTTGTCTTGTTTTGATCTATATTTGCACTTGATACCCGCCTTCTTCGTAGGGCATTAAAAATAGTACAGGGTTAATAGAATCTAAAAAAAATAATTTCGTATCGAATGGTCATAGTCTTATGCCGATACTTTGAGTAGTTTTAACATGATTGGACCTCAAAGGGACTGTATTTTCATTATACATAAATAGGTATACCAACATCCATTTTCATATATAGACTTTGTATATGAGATATCTGCTGCTATAGACCGACATGTAGTACCTTATCTAATTGATAAATCTAATACAAAATTTGTTTAGAGAGACTGGCACGGATATTTCAAAGTAATTGTTGAAGTGTATTTTTGGTAGGAGAAAACCTTATGGCTTCGCGTCGCTGCCATGCTCGTTATATATTGCGCTTGTGCCAGACATTGTATATACTAGAGTACTAGACTGTATCATATGCGTGTTTGAATTTGTGGATGGGTAAATTTTGTGATTTCACGCCACCGATCGTCATCGATGTCGTCGACATGCTCATGACGTATTGCGCCTGCATCAGACTAGCGACGCGTAGTATAGCGGCCTGTGTACATGTAATATTGATATTTTTTATTGAGTTAGAGCTGCCTATCTTTTCTTAATTAATAAACTGTATAAAATATATATAATCCAATGATATTATAAGTAAAAAGCTGTAGATATGTTATAAGTGCTTCGACAGGGCCTTGTTAAAGCTTGGCTTATTTTTGTCGGCTGCCCCTCAATCCTTCCGTATCTAAGCAAAATACAACTATTTCTTTTTCACCGCAGGTATTGAGAATATATCGAGTGCCTGGGCGGCAAACGGACGGCGCATGGGCCGGACGGGGTCCCGGGTCGGGTGTTGGCCCTCTGCATGGAGTACTTCGGGGGATGGCTTCGGGAGCTGTCCGACCGCTGCCTGGCGGAAGGACAGTTCCCGAAGCCGTGGAAGAAGGGGCGGCACTGCCTTATCCCTAAGGCGGGCCGCTTTCGGACTGCGCGTCGGCATACCGGCCCATCGTCTTGCTGGACGATACGGGGAAGGCGCTCGAGAGAGTTATCGCCTCCCGGGTCGTCCGGCACCTGGAAGACGTGGGACCGAATTTGTCGGACGCGCGAGTTCTCAGCTATGGTGCTCGCCGGCTCTCTTCCTTGGGAGCTGGAGGCGTAAGTTCTTGCCGCCGTATACAACTATACGGCGGCAGGGAAATCCCGAGGGCAAGCTCCGGCTCCCAGGGAGATTGCTGCGTTGCGGGCGAGAGCCCGCAGCGAGCAATTAGAGAGGTGGAGGCGGAACCTGGCGGACGAGCGTTACGGAAGATATACCATCAACGCCGTCCGTCCGGTCCTGCCAGAGTGGGTGAATAGGGACTGGGGCTCCCTGGCGTACCGTCTTGTGCAGGTGCTGACCGGGCACGGATGATTCGGCTGGTTCCTGCACCGGATAGGACGCAGGGAGCCCACCGCCGCATGTCACGAGTGCGGCGTTGAGACGGACACCGCGCAGCACACTTTCTCCGAGTGTGCGACGTGGGACGATTAGCGCCGCGCCCTGGCTGCGGCGGTAGGGGACGATCTCTCGCTGCCGGGCGTGGTTACGGTCATGTTTGGCAGCGTGGACGGGTGGACTGCTGTGGCCTCCTTCTACAAGGAAGTCATCTCGCAGAAAGAGGCGGCGGAGAGAGCCCGCGAGGAAGATCCGCGAAGTGGCCCTCTCCGCCAAAGGACAGCAGGAAGGAGGGGGAGGCGGAATGCTCGCCTCCTCCCATAACCGAGCCGAACCTGAGGAGATGGGTCGCGGGACCTATCTCCTCATTGCACAGGTGAGGCTGACGAGGGGAGACGACTGGTCGTGTACCCAGTAGTCTCTCTATAGTAGGACGAAGCCTGGCGTTAACTCGCCAGGCTGCCGCAGGGGCGGTTTCTCAGGTAGACAGCAAGTTCGATCCCTGGCCGCCCCTACCATGCGGCGGACGGTACACCGTGGGGTTTTAGTCCGTGTGAGTCGGACATAACCCACTCTCTCCCCCGAGAGGGTGGCGTATCCATAAAGGATTTCCCCATGTAAATAAAAAAAAAGGTATTGAGAATATGCCATTTTATTTCCATATCTTATCTAATACTGTGGTGTTACAATATTACTTTACCTATGTGTGAGTTATCGTGCTATTTGTTTTGTCAATATATTATGTGCGTAACGTATTTACACCTTTTTAGTTATAATATCATTGATATAATTATTATTCGGAGTGCCAATAGATTTGAAAACCAGACTAAAGTTAATAATTTCAATTTACAAAATTAGAAATTGTACTGTAATTGTACAGACTACGATTGATTTGAAGATTAAAAAAAGAATACAGTCTTTTCATTGCTTTGAAGTTTTCACTTGTTTGGCAGTACTTTTTAACTGCCACGTTTTTTTTAATTAATAGGAACTGAAGAACCTGCATACCTTATAATTGTTGAATGCAAATACCAAATTTTCATAATTTATTATTTGATTCCGAGCTGGTATAGGTTTCAAGATTCATTTTCGTTGTGCTTGGAGTAATACAAAACAGAATCAAATGTAAAATGTACTCTACAATATATTTATTGTACCTATCTCTTATTATAATAGCGATGTTGGAAATTTCAAAGGGAACAGCGAGGTAAGTGTTTGAAGACATTTAAGGTATTTGTATCGCTTACAATTCTTCTGTGAACATCCGACGCTGAGGCAGACAAATGGGTCGTTTTCACGCGATACGCCCACATTAATTAGAAACAGCGCGTTATAGAGGCCAGTGAGGTACTGATTGCTATCTGTCAGCAAACACGCGACTGCTTATTCGGTGTACAGTCGGTCGTGGGCCGTTTTGCTGTGTGTGAGAAATTTATTATTAAAATTTCGGAGATTTATTTGCAGGCGAAGCACGTCAGTATTATACAGTATTCGTATAGTATTATACTTTGAAAAAAAGATTACTATTATTACTTATTAAAAAGATAACTACATATGTACTGAATCATCTTAATCATGTGTTATCGGTGTTATAAAGCAAGTTACTCGTATTATTTTTTATTTTCAGATCATGAATCCACAAGGTATGAACTGTAAACGCCGTGGGACACGTCTGATTCATGAAAAGTAAACGTCTTGAGACACAGCTGATTCAGGATGGCCGAGTGTTATCAACCACCTCCGGTGCCGCTGCATCACATTCAAGAGACGAGAATACAACACGACCGGAACATTGATATTAGCGTCACCATATTATAAATATACATTGACACTAACGCCAACATATTAGAGATACACATTGATACTAGCGTCACCATATTAGAGAGACACATTGACACTAGCGCCACCATATTATAGATACATAAATAAGAATTATTAATATTATACAGATTTTAATAAGACCTAAATAAGAATTGATATCAATATAGTTCGGCCTATGAAAGGTAAGATGTCGCTGATCTACATGTCTAAACAGATTAGTAAACACATTAGAGATACATAAATAAGGATAATTATATAAAACTGCTGTATAGCTTAAATAACATTAATTTGTTCATACTTTATTATTTTTGTGTTACTTAAATTATTTTGAGGAATTATGTGTAAATAGTAATCGCTTTGACTTACAAAGGCAAGATGTCGGTGATATCTACGCATTATTATGTAAAAAGTATTGTAAGGCGAAGCTCTGCACAAATAAATAGTGACTGTATCTAGGAAGTGTTTTTTTTTTTTAAGGGTTTGGTCACAAAGCGACCATGCCACCCTTATTGGAAGGCATATATATTAGATACTACACACATATAATCACAATTTACCTCCTATTGATAGCAACATTGGCTAACCTGTACAGCATCCTGGCTTCATCCGACAAAGGTGAAGCCAAAATGCCGTTACAGACCCCAACGCAACGTAAATCCTTACCTACTGTTAGGCAGTACTCTCGCCTTTCTGCTTCATTACGGACACATTCCACAATTATATGATAAACATCTTCTACTCTGTTACACTCAGTGCACAGAGGTGATTGTATCTTATTCATTAAATTGGCAAATTTATTAATTTTGTAATTGAATTTTAAGTTTTCTTTCTTTCATAAAGTTCCAAAGGTACATACATTATAATATAAGGTACATACATTGTAACTAAGCTTCTTAAATCCACGTTGTTGTAGGCATTCTCTATATCTATAAAACATCCAACAGTACATTGTTTATTACAAAAACCAGTCTGTATTCGAGCTACAAAACTTGTAAGGTTATCCAATGTAGAACGACATTTCCTAAAGCCAGACGTACTACTGTGTATCAAATTATTTTTTTCTATGTACCATTCTAATCTATTGACTAAAATGCCATGAAAAATTTTACATAAACAAGACATCAGTGAGATAGGTCTCAGAGATGGAGTAGAATTTAGATCACGTTCTGGTTTTGGAATCGGCAATATAGTTATCTCCCGCCATTGCTTGGGTACAAAACTTGAAAATAAGAAGGCATTGTATAATTCCAGCAATAGACTTTTCCCACTGTCTGGCAGGTGTTTAATCATGGAGTATGAAATATTATCACTCCCTGGGGATGTGTCTTTTGACAATTTAACAATTAATTTTTATTTATTTATATACACATATATATATATCGCTTACAATTCTTCTGTGAACATCCGACGCTAAGGCAGACAAATGGGTCGTTTTCACGCGATACGCGATATATATATATATATATTTCGGAAGAAAATCGAGAATTTCAGTGTTATAAAAGCAAAATGTTACATTACGTTGACCATAATAATTATTTGTAAGTATTGTTTTCTACTGTTTTGAAAAACTCCCAATTTCAAAATAACCATTCATCTATTTTAAAGATCATTTTCCCTTTTGTATTTAACAATATCTAAATTACGTCTAATTAATCTATATTTACTATGATATGGTATTGCTACGATTTGTACTAAAATAAGCTGTCATTTGTTTGTATCACAGGTGGCAAACGAACAGGTGGATCAACTGATGGGAAGTGATCACCGCTGTCCATAGACACTAGCAACACGAGAGGAGTCGCAAGTGCGTTGCAGGCCTTTTAAAGAAGTGTACGCTCGTTTTTTGAAGGATTGTAACTCGTAATTGTTTGAAAACACCGCCGCTGGGTGTCAATTTCACAAGGTCTAAGTACGAGGTAGAAATGTCCTTGAGTACCTCACCGTAGAAGACCTCCACCCACCGAGGTGGTGTGGTAGAAATTGCAGTTTATTTCACCTTCTATTCTTTCTTTCACTATTTCGGATACTGAAGAAATATCTGAAACATTTTACAATTCCCTACAGATGTTCTGAACAAACTTGTAGCTATAAATAATACAGCATGGTTATTCAATGATGCGTGGGCGTAATTACACGTTGAAACCTGTATCGCTTAGAGTATTGTAATCGTACAAATAAGTTCTAAAGATAGCACGCTTCGTAATTTTTCTCTTCCTTTGCATGTTATTTATATATGCATTAATCAAATTTGAATGAGTCTAGAGATTGTAAAGAGATTTTAACCTTTCCTTTTAATTAAATATGTAAGCGCAACAGGGTACGGCTGATGACAATTATATTTTAGAGGTGAAGCCAAAGCGCAGCGACTAAAAGAAGTAATTTACAAACAGACTATAATGTTCTGTAAAGTGTAAGTTAGTACTTACAGTGATAGTTCACAGATACACATTTTATTTGTAAATTGTGAGTTATATCATCTTTGTATTTGTATACGAATAATTTATTAATGAAAAAAAAAACCTTACGCAGGAATATAACATAACGATAAGAGGGACAAGGAAACATAACGGTTAGACCGAAAAAGATATGGAAGGATTGTGTGAAACATCATATGTGAATACTGAGATGACATCTGATAGGGGAGAGAGGAAAAGGAAATTTAGAGAAGAACCCTATTTAGAGCGATTAGAAGACGATGGTGATCATGATAAGAAATCGGTGCAAAGGTTAACCATTCCAGATGACGTTTCATAACGTTTCCATGACTGTAATAATGCCGTATGTGCACTTCTTCAAACTTAACCTATTTAACAGTACTCAGTAGCGGAGTTAGAATTATGGTATAATGTTACCAATTAGGTTACCGATGCATTTAAGTTTATTTGCGAACCACTGCATAATTAATTTCAATATTCATAGTGAAATTGCAATGGTATGCATTATTGGATATAATATTATATACAAGGGTATAATATAGTATAATTCGTTTTATGTACTACAAATATAACTTCGTGTGTTAATAGTACAGAAAATGAAACTAAATTACTGCTTTTATGTGACGGTCGTTATCCTACATAATCATTGATTCTTACATTGTAACTGAGCGCTTTCATTTATAAAAGTGTCAATACCGTATTCATATTAAATACGGAAAGCCTGAATTTAATGTCATTTTTGTAGCATAAGTACTGATACTACAGCACTACTACGGTTTCAGCATGAGTGGGTTGGCTCGCCCGCGGTTGTACCATCCTCTCACAGAGAATCAACCTGAAGTAATGGTATTTCCATTGTTTCGTTTCTTTCAGTCCGTGAGAGCGCCGGAGCTCTGTCCAAACACAGGCTGGCAACTCACTTGCGACTCCCCTGGTGTTGCTAGTGTCTATGGAGGGTGGTGGTCACTTAACATCAGGTGACCTGCCTGTTGGTTTGCATCCTATGATATATAAAAAAAAGGTTGCTTTATATAGATTTCTTGTGTACGTTTAACCACAATCTCATTGATGTTCAATGAAGACGTGGCTTAACGTAGTAAACACGCCAAATCCAAACGGAATTGGCTCTCAAGTGCTACTGCCGAAACACACCAATAGGTGCTTGGTGATAGAATTTCAACTTGAAGGTAGATAGCGGGCGACGGACCTAGAGAAAATCCTACTAGTATAGTATGGTTACATTATAATGTTTTCCTTCACCGGAAGCTTCAATTCTGTTGTAAAGATTCGAACCTACGCTCATCGACTCTGTGTCCGAACACGCTATAAACTAAGCTCTGTAACATTGGCTGAATGAAAATGTAGAATACACGAATATGTATACTATATTTTTAAGGTAGTATTGAGAGGCCTGAAAAGCAGTGATAGTGACTATTTAGCTGTCGTTTACTATATACGTAAAGAAATTCCGAGTACGGATGACGTCGGACAGGCGGCCGTCTGTAAAATATTAAACCCAATCTCGGTTCACAACGTAAATGAGGAAAACGTGTTATACCGGCTCTACTCATGTGGGACAAGAGCAAGAAAGAGAATAATTTAAACCCAATTATTGTATCTAGGAAAAGTAAAAAATAATAAGGGAAATTGAAAATTAAAGAGTAAGATAGAATTCTGCAAGTATTACTTGAATTATTTCTTTTTCAAAAGAAGTAAAAGTTTTGTACGAGGTCTCGACCGTTTGTAACTTTACAAGACTGGGTACTTTAAACTTATAATTAAGTTTTCTTTTTTCGTGCACAATAATCAACGAGCCGTACATATAATATCTATGTTGTGTTATTTTAATCGATACACACACATATATATATATATATATATGGAAGGCTATAGGCTATATATCATCACGCTAAGATCAATAGAAGCAGAGCATCAATGAAGAATGTTTCAAAATCGGGCACTTTTTTTGCTTTTGAGCGATTACGTTATTATTATATACGTTGCCATGGTAACGTAGTAAGTAGTAGTAATAATATTCGTCCAATAGGACAGGCGAAGGAATTAATCCATACTGCCAATTCTGAAGTTATTCAACGCTAACATTTTCAAAGTTTATTTTGTTTTCGTATTCAAAATTTTATACTACTTTTATTTCCAATTTTTTATTTGTTCTATATTACGTATTATAAAAATAAAGTTTGTGTATGTACAATTAAAATAACATCTTTTTGATGAATGGATATGGCTACAAATGACCAAAAAAAAATTTCTTTATACTTTGTCTATATTTTTATATTATTATATTGTCTGTTTGTTTGTTTGTTTGTTTGTTTGGTTTTTTCTTTTTTTTTTTTTTTTTTTTTTTTTTTTTTTTTTTTTTTTTTTTTTTTTTTTTTTTTTTTTTTTTTTTTTTTTTTTTTTTTTTTTTTTTTTTTTTTTTTTTTTTTTTTTTTTTTTTTTTTTTTTTTTTTTTTTTTTTTTTTTTTTTTTTTTTTTTTTTTTTTTTTTTTTTTTTTTTTTTTTTTTTTTTTTTTTTTTTTTTTTTTTTTTTTTTTTTTTTTTTTTTTTTTTTTTTTTTTTTTTTTTTTTTTTTTTTTTTTGTTTGTTTGTTTGTTTGTTTGTTTGTTTGTTTGTTTGTTTGTTTGTTTGTTTGTTTGTTTGTTTGTTTGTTTGTTTGTTTGTTTGTTTGTTTGTTTGTTTGTTTGTTTGTTTGTTTGTTTGTTTGTTTGTTTGTTTGTTTGTTTGTTTGTTTGTTTGTTTGTTTGTTTGTTTGTTTGTTTGTTTGTTTGTTTGTTTGTTTGTTTGTTTGTTTGTTTGTTTGTTTGTTTGTTTGTTTGTTTGTTTGTTTGTTTGTTTGTTTGTTTGTTTGTTTGTTTGTTTGTTTGTTTGTTTGTTTGTTTGTTTGTTTGTTTGTTTGTTTGTTTGTTTGTTTGTTTGTTTGTTTGTTTGTTTGTTTGTTTGTTTGTTTGTTTGTTTGTTTGTTTGTTTGTTTGTTTGTTTGTTTGTTTGTTTGTTTGTTTGTTTGTTTGTTTGTTTGTTTGTTTGTTTGTTTGTTTGTTTGTTTGTTTGTTTGTTTGTTTGTTTGTTTGTTTGTTTGTTTGTTTGTTTGTTTGTTTGTTTGTTTGTTTGTTTGTTTGTTTGTTTGTTTGTTTGTTTGTTTGTTTGTTTGTTTGTTTGTTTGTTTGTTTGTTTGTTTGTTTGTTTGTTTGTTTGTTTGTTTGTTTGTTTGTTTGTTTGTTTGTTTGTTTGTTTGTTTGTTTGTTTGTTTGTTTGTTTGTTTGTTTGTTTGTTTGTTTGTTTGTTTGTTTGTTTGTTTGTTTGTTTGTTTGTTTGTTTGTTTGTTTGTTTGTTTGTTTGTTTGTTTGTTTGTTTGTTTGTTTGTTTGTTTGTTTGTTTGTTTGTTTGTTTGTTTGTTTGTTTGTTTGTTTGTTTGTTTGTTTGTTTGTTTGTTTGTTTGTTTGTTTGTTTGTTTGTTTGTTTGTTTGTTTGTTTGTTTGTTTGTTTGTTTGTTTGTTTGTTTGTTTGTTTGTTTGTTTGTTTGTTTGTTTGTTTGTTTGTTTGTTTGTTTGTTTGTTTGTTTGTTTGTTTGTTTGTTTGTTTGTTTGTTTGTTTGTTTGTTTGTTTGTTTGTTTGTTTGTTTGTTTGTTTGTTTGTTTGTTTGTTTGTTTGTTTGTTTGTTTGTTTGTTTGTTTGTTTGTTTGTTTGTTTGTTTGTTTGTTTGTTTGTTTGTTTGTTTGTTTGTTTGTTTGTTTGTTTGTTTGTTTGTTTGTTTGTTTGTTTGTTTGTTTGTTTGTTTGTTTGTTTGTTTGTTTGTTTGTTTGTTTGTTTGTTTGTTTGTTTGTTTGTTTGTTTGTTTGTTTGTTTGTTTGTTTGTTTGTTTGTTTGTTTGTTTGTTTGTTTGTTTGTTTGTTTGTTTGTTTGTTTGTTTGTTTGTTTGTTTGTTTGTTTGTTTGTTTGTTTGTTTGTTTGGTTGAACGCTATGATCTCAGGAACTACCAGTCTGATTTGAGAAAGTCTTTCGGTTTTAGATAGTTCATTTATCGAGGAAGGCTATAGGCTATATATCATCACGCTAAGATCAATAGAAGCAGAGCACCAATGAAGAATGTTTCAAAATCGGGCACTTTTTTTGCTTTTGAGCGATTACGTTATTATTATATACGTTGCCATGGTAACGTAGTAAGTAGTAGTAATAATATTCGTCCAATAGGACAGGCGAAGGAATTAATCCATACTGCCAATTCTGAAGTTATGTGGTAAGTATCAACGCTAACATTTTCAAAGTTTATTTTGTTTTCGTATTCAAAATTTTATACTACTTTTATTTCCAATTTTTTATTTGTTCTATATTACGTATTATAAAAATAAAGTTTGTGTATGTACAATTAAAATAACAACTTTTTGATGAATGGATATGGCTACAAATGACCAAAAAAAACTTTTTTTATACTTTGTCTATATTTTTATATTATTATATTTTGTCTGTTTGTTTGTTTGTCCTGGGTAATTTCCAATACGACTGGACCTATTTTAACGGGAATTTTACTTTTTACTGCCAGATAACCGAAATTATAGCGGTTGACATATTCTACTTTATTTGTCCGCGGCTTCGTCCGCATTACTTTGGGCCGATTTTCACGGGGTATTTACTGGTAGATAACAGACCTTAAAAAAGTAATTAATAATCTCAGGAACTACCAGTCCGATTTGAGAAAATCCTTCGGTTTTAAATAACTCATTTATCGAGGAAGGCTACAGGCTATATATCATCACGCTAAGACCAATAGAAGCAGAGCACCAATGAAGAACGTTTCAAAATCGGGCACTTTTTTCCTTTTGAGAGATTTCGTTAGTAGTAGTAATAATATTCGTTCAATAGGACAGGCGAAGGAATTAATCCATACTGCCAATTCTGAAGTTGTCAATATAGGTATTTCTTATATATCCTTTAATCAATTTTATTCCATGTCTAAGTTACAATAAAGGCATAAGCGCCAAATCTTCTATATAATATGTCGTACATTATTTTAACCATCATTATTATTTTCTTAGTCTTCATAATCATAAAACAAAATTGTTCAAATAAAGATTTCGTTAGCGTTAGTATTATATACGTTGCCATGGTAACGTGGTAAGTTTCTATCGCAAACATTTTCGAAGTTTATTTTGTTTTCCTATGGAAAAAGTTTATACTACTTTTATTTCTAATTTTTTATTTGTTCTCTATTACGTATTATAAAAATAAAGTTTATGTATGTACAATTAAAATAACAACTTTTTGATGAATGGCTAAGGCTACAAATGAACAAAAAAAATTTCTTTATACTTTGTCTATATTTTTATATTAGTATATTTCTCTGTTTGTTTGTTTGTTGCGGGTAATCTCCAAAACGGCTGGACCTATATTTACGGGAATTTTACTTTTTACTGCCAGATAGTCGAAATTATAGCGGTTGACATGTTCTATTTTATTTTTCCGCGGTTTCGTCCGCATGGCTATTTCCAAAATGGTTGGACCTATTTTCACGGGGTATTTACTGGTAGATAGCAGACCTTATAAAAAGTAATTTAGGTTTTTTATTCGCCTTCGGCCGCAGTGGAATATCCGTAATGCTTGAACTGATTTTCACGGGACTTTCACTGGAAGATAACTCACCTTATAAGAAGTAACTATTTTATTTTGTTTCTCAAGACTTTGTCCGCAATATCCTACTATCTCCTAATTGATTGGACCGACTTTCACGGGGCTTTTACGGGCAGATAACTAGCGGGCTCGGAAGACGTTGTCGCGCCCGGATAATAAAATGAAAACTTTGACAAATTATACCTAAACCTTCCCCATGAATTATCATTCTATCTACTGGTGAAAACAGCATGAAAATGGTAGTTTTTGACTTTATCGCGAACAGATAAGCTGACAGAGGACTTTTTTAACCGACTTCGAAAAAGGAGGAGGTTACTATGTTCGGTTGTATGTATTTTTTTCATGCATGTTAATCGATATTTTAGTTAATTATGAACCGATTTTAATGATTCTCTTTTTATTTGAATTGGTACACTATGTAGTGATTGACTGCTACGTATGTATTAGTCCATGTGAAATTGATGACGTGAGACGTGTGCCTTACTGACTCCAAGAATGAATATACATAATTGAAAGTCATATATTTGTATGTAATATGAATTATATCATCTTTTTGGTCAATTTGGCTGCCATATTGTCTTATTTACCACGTTTGCTTCTACATAACTCAGTTATTATAGCAACGTATAAGAATAACTTAAGTATATCGACAATACGTGCATATTATATCTATCTATAAAATAAAAGATTTAAGATATATTGTTCGATAATTTATAGCTTATAATTTTCATTACTTTCTTATATAGTGTTAGTGAGTATTGAGTTTGGTATATAGTAGGTTGAAGTTCCAGTTATGTTGCTGATGATAAATCCCATCCCACTCGATATACTATTTGTATTCATATATCTAATGTACACGTTACATGTTACAGTTGGCGTGATTGTCGTAGTTACAAATGTTTTTGAAAAAACTTTTCTGTAATGTACACACCCACTCACAATTTTCCATTTCTTTAATAGATTTTTTAAAAAGCGCGTGCGGAGCCGCGGGTAACAGCTAGTATATATATAAAGTGCTTGTGTACTTATGATCACTCGATAGAAGTATGTGGTTATAATCTGTCTGTGGTGGATAATCTTCGAAACAACTAAATAAACTTTGAAGAGACTTTTCAGGGTATGATTTAACTTAAATCTTATTATTCTTTTCTACTCTCAGTACTAACGATAGAATACACGTGAATTGATTAAGTGTTTTAAAAGTTACGAAAATATTTGTAATAAATCTATATATAAATAGGCAGTGGGAAAACGGTTAAGAACATCTCCATTCTCCGTTTCTGAGTTGATTTTCTTCAATTTTTTACTTCATTCGATGTTTGTTTAGCTATTGACGATCTTTAGTGTTATCAATAAAAAAAATGGATTTTTTTTCTCTATGGTCGAAATTCGATCACTGGACGAGCACTCGTATTATTGACTACTCTTCATAATTAATCTTGATAAAGCGTATGGTATACATGATAACAGTTGAGGTTACTGGTTAGTTGATAGTAAACATATGGTCATTCTTGTATAATATGTAAATTAATATTAAATTTCTACTCAAGAAAAAGTTTAGCACAGGTGCTCATTTTAACACGGGCTGTTTAAGTATTATGTCTTTGAAAAAAGATAAGCTATATTTCAATATATAAGTGATAATATGTGGATACGGAACCACATTTTGACATTTTGTATTGTGACCCACGAATGCCCTTGAGACTCAAGGGGAAGGTGCATAAAACTATTATAAGACCAATCATATTATACGCATCTGAGTGCTGGACGACCAGAGAGACGGATGCGAGATAACTACATGTGGCAGAGATGCGAATGTTAAGGTGGATGTGTGGTGTAACTAGAATGGATAAGATTAGGAATGAATATATCAGAGGAAGTTTGAAAATAACACCAGTGACAGAGAAGGTAAGGATTAATAAGTTAGCATGGTATGGACATGTCATGAGGAGAGATGAAGACCATGTACCTAGAAAAGCTTTGAGTATGGCGGTCGATGGATATAAGAGTGGAGGAAGACCGAAAAAGGTATGGATGGATTGTGTGAAAAATGATATGTGTATGAAAGGTGTGAATACTGAGATGACATCTGATAGGCGGAGTGGAAAAGGAAAACATGTTGTACCGACCCTACTTAGGTGGGTTAAGGGTAAGAAGATGATGATGTGGATACGGAAAACAACCTGATGAAACCATGACAGATTGGTATGGCTACTTTCCGCCTTTAAGTTGAAAAACTATCGTGAAGCACGATAGGCGTGTTCAAGCAGATGCATTTACATTACATTGTTCTTTAACATGCAATATACATACTGTAATGTATCGATAATATTTATAATATTAATCCCGAGCAAGAAAAAAGTAAAAATATATAAGTAATTGTTTTTGAATTTGTACTTCTTTTGGCGCGTTTGGTAAATATGATGAGAGTGAATATTTAAATGAATGACGTGAATTTCGTGACAAAGTGTGTTTATAGATTTGAGGCTAACTGTCGGTATGTATTCTTTTTATTTGTCTAAATTATTATTAAATTTTTATTTGATCAATAGATTATTCTACAAATTTTTGGTATTTTATATGATTTTGTATACAGATAGATATACAGAACATTAATATTAAAGCCTTTTAAAGATATAATGTTTAATTAAAACGATATCAAATGTATTGATTGTTTCTTTTTAAACAAAGAATTATAACTTCTTACGTTTGTACGTGAGTACAAACATGCGTTTTTTACCAATAGTTCAGTCTTTGTAAATCTCTTGCCGAGACCATCTTTGCATCTGAGTAATAAAAAGCATGTGTGTGGGAAACTGAGTCGCTATATTTCAAAATGAACCAAGTTCTATTTCATTCCTTTTTATATGCCGTAATCCAATTCCAAATTTTGCTGGTCATAAGATTTTTAGATTTTTTATGCTCTTCAAATTTTACGTGTATAAAAAAATTAAAAATAAAAAAAACTTAAAATATTATGAATGTTTAAAAATGAACTACATTTTGAAATAAAACGACACAATTATGCCTTTTTGAAAGTTCTCACAAATATTCATCGTTACAGTACCGTGTTTATCAATTTCAAATTATCTAATTGACTCGAATAGTTCGATGGTTATTTATGTTTATAGTAGAATTTATGTAGTGAGGTGCGGCACAGACGCCCTCGCCGTCATTAGTGTTAGCCGAGAAGCGTCGCTAGCTAATTACATAAGATTGATGAAGGCGTCGCTTTCGCCAGACTTCACTAACGGAGCTCTGCTTCTGCCAAGACTCGCACTGTTTGTCAGCGGGAGCGGTATTAGCTTGTAATTATAAGGATATTATGTTTTATTCACACGTTGGATAAGTCATTACAAGAAGTATTTTATAAAAAAATAATATAATAACTACAAGCGATAATAATTCCGTAGTTGACGTAGGTTTGAATACTAGCGAATGACGTGTGATCGGTGAAGGTAAACATTACGACGACACCATTGCATGGTTGTAAGGCTTTCTCTGAGCTCGTCTGGCTAGTGAATATCCACAAGTTAAAAGCTGCTGCCAAGCATATGTAGGTGTTCCAGGAGCTGCGTTAAAGAGCTAATAACCGTCTATGCTTAGCATGTCTACCATCTTAGACTACATTATCCTTTAACAGGTTTAATTCAGGTGGGTTTTTTGTATTTGCAAATACCCAAAATATAAATTTAGGGTTATAGAAGACAATAACGGCGAATTACTAACCAATTAGATTGCTACGCCATTACGATATTGATTGTAAACTATCCTACTGTTACGTTATCTACTATTTTGTATAGTACTACAATTTATAATAAAGACATGATAATTAAATTAATATATCTCGTTCATATTGTGACTTTCAGTGAGTAGCGTAAAATCTCTTTTACACTTATAGATAGTTCTATAATGCTTCATTATCTACATGTTGCGATAACATCGGCGGACCCTTGTCATTGTTATCAATAATAATGTACAGCGAACATTCGACAGCAGACTAACGATGCCTTCTATAATTAGTTATCCATTGAATAAGCATAATTAGTTAAAGAATAAGTTGGGGTGTAAGGGGTGTCGAATAACATCATAAGACTTGAGACACTCAAGCCAACCTCACCTGCACGTGGTGCACCCTGCTGAATAACGAAAGAGGCAATGGCGAAAGCGGGGTGGTAGGGTTTTACAGCATGACTGGGTTGCAACCACCATGTATATGTCGAAAACGCCCGTCACAGAGATTCGCTTCTGCGGGTCGCGTTTCGGGATCAGCCTGTGCATATCCAGCTTTTCGCAGGCCGGCATGATTGCGACGACCAGCGATGAATTATGTGTCACTCAATGGACGCCATTGTTTTTGGATTGTACTGTGCTTACCATGAGGCATAGCGCAGTCATTTTGCCGTGTTACTATAAAACAAAAAAAAATCAACTCAAAACAAAGTGATAAAGGAATATACGAGTATTTTTGTTCCCGCATTATTTTGTAATAGAGTCTTGATTAAAATCGATGTTCAATATTTATTTTACATTAACATTACTCTCTTTTCGCTTGTGAATAACACGCATCCTTATATTAAGTGCGTAACAACGTTCCTCGAAAAAATGGTGATTGATGATTATTAATGAAGTACTTAAAAAAGTTATTTGTGATGGGTAAGCATGTATTACTGCTAACGTACGTATATATTATAAAGCAGACCACTGGAACTATGTATTCGCATAGTTACGTGGAAAATTAACATGTTTTTTTTCACTTTAACTTATAGAAGACAATTTTAATAAAAAATAAAACTGACTTCAAAACAATATACTCTACAAAAAACATTAAAACGACTTTGACCATAGTCCAACTACCTACTTAGCTTTAGATAGTCATAAACTTAACGATATCTCAATCACTATATAATTCCCATTCGAATTTGAGGAGTTTAGAAGGAGGAATGTTGAAAATTGCAATTCCAAAATAATTTTCTAAATTGGTTTATATATGAAAAAGTTCTCAGGTAATAAACATAAATACAACAGAATTTAGAACCTCCTCCTTTTGAAGTCTGTTACAAATAATGTATCGTGTTCACTGTGCTTACATTATTTTCGTTGAATATATCCTTAACATGTATTATAACCATTTTAAATCTTGGAATGCGTTGTCTCTTCCCGCTACAAGAGTATTTACTCTAACTTGTAATTAATATTTACACAGATTTTATTTTTATTTTACAGCAGCTGAAAAGGTGAAGATACGTATTCCGAAATGTTCGAAGGTATATACCGTTATATTTAAATAGGGGATTTCCACTGGGTTAAATTGGCATTGTTCTAGTCTGACCATTCGATAGTTCAAGTAATCCTTTAAAGTCTTAGTTCCCAAAGTGATCCAGGTGGACACGGGAGAAACGACGAATGTCTACGTTGGCGTGACAAAAAATTGGGGGTTCACAATTCGTAAGCGGGTCCACGAAAATTCATCTGCTTTCGATAGTGAAAAACTAAAATGTTGGCTAAACTTCAGCTATCCATGTAGGCAGATAATATTTTAAGAAGCTCAGCGAGTGTTACTTGTAAAAACTTTTGTTTTCCATATTCAGTACAACGTGCCGAGACTTACAAATTTTCATAGTTAGATCTGATCTTCACATTTTTAGTCGAGTTTTGGAAATATGGTAGAAATGTAAGTGCAGGGGGTCCACCGAAAACCGGTCTACTACTGGCTGGCTTATATGGAAAAATTAAAAACCGTGTCGTGCTTAATTCCGCCAGCGGTATTTTAGAGTTCTGTTTTTTCATCTTATAGGGGTATTGTTACGTAACATAGGTAATATGGGGATACGAATGGGATGTACAATAAAATAACTACACATTCTAAAGACATATTTTGACTAGAGTCAATAATACTAAACGACAAATAAATAAAAGTTAATAAATAATCTTAAATAGGAAGCAATATTTAATGATCACGCTGACATATTTTGAAAGAAAAGTGAAAATTATTTACACAGCCCCAGATCTTTATAACTTCTATATGTATGTATATTGATGAAAGTAATACCCAAGTTAAAACCTCTTTTAGATATTAATGATACGATAACTTTAACAGACTTTTCAAGAAAGAAAAAAGATCAAACTTTATTTAGTGACATAAAGCGGTGAAATCAATACTCGAGTGACACTATCCGAAAGTAGTCTCGGAGCAAAATTAGCGCCCTTTTAAGAGATGAAAAACTTACTAGATATTTCCCCAGAGAATATAGTGAAACGGGTTGTTCCGAAATACCAGATATGTTATAAAAATAGTTTAATTCTATTATGGAAAATATCACGTCGAAGCCGTATTGTGGTATTCGGTCTCTTTTCTAGTTTACGAGGTTAGTTAAAAACATTGTGGTAAAAACATATAGAACGGTAAAAAAACCACATTACCTAGCAGCTATATCTGAAAGCCATTCTAAGATGACCACTGTATTCACGGCTAATTACCTCTTACTTTTGGGGTTTGTGATTGTCTCTTAAGATCGAACTATTGTTTAATTTTGATCAAAATGTAGTTGGTGTGATCAAATCTCTTTTGTCCGTCTTTACCTAATAGAAGTCCGTGTGTATAACTTGCCATGGAAAATTAAACAGATTTATTCTTAAATAGTCTAGTCGGCTGTGACAAATTGTTTATAGAACACAATGAGACGGAAAGAGTTGGAATCGAAAGGTCAATTATTTCTGTTAGTTTCTTTTAACAACAAAAACAAATCTAGTAGAGAAATACAGAAAAAGCCTTTGTTTATATTGGCATTACCTACAAAGTTTTTGATTAACATCAATATCGCTGATTAGCTGGAAGAAAATGACGTATTGTATATATTGTATTGTATATATTGTATGAGTGCAATAAAGAATTTATTCATTCAAAGTCTAAAACATATTTAATACATATTATGTAATCGTTACATGGTATAAAACAAAGTCCCCTACCGCGTCTGTCTGTCTGTCTGTTCGCGATAAAATCAAAAACTACTGAACGGATCTTTATGCAGTTTTCACCAGTGGATAAAGTGATTCACGAGGAACGTTTTGGTATGTAATTTGTTCCAGATTTTTTTATAATCAGGGCGGGACAACGTCTGCCGGGCCCGCTAGTACAAAATAAAGTCTAAATGAATTATGAAGAAAATCATAAATCAATTTTTATTATAGTGAAGCTCTGCGCAGATCGAACATAAAGGATAAGTTTAATAAAACTATGTACATAAACTAACAAAACGAAGAGCCCCCGACTTTTCCACACAATTAATTTTTACGAAGCATTTAATAATCGCATGTGTGGAAGAGTCGTATTTGTGTTCTAGCGTCACGTCGCTTCGGCGTATTTTCTTCTTATATTTTTTCTTGTATGGTCGGAGTAAACAACTATAATCTGCTTACTACTACATTCTATTTATTTATGTTATTGATTTGTTCGTCTGAAAATATGTGACTATAAACTATTTTTATATGGCAGTTAGATGATTTACTTTTTCAATTTTTTTTTCACGCACCGAGAATAAATTATATTGCATTCTGTTTTGTGATCTATAAATTATTACTTTATGTTTGTGGGTTATCAGTGTTATTGTACACTAGCTGTTACTCGCGACTTTGTCTGCAAGAAATTTAGCAAGACTTCAACTCATTCTTTATTTTTTATTAGAGATATAATTATCAGCTTATTGTTTACAATTCGACATTATTAATAACTTTAATGATATAGAGGTCTTCCTAATAAGTTCTTAGATTATAAACGTACTACGCAAAGAGTTCCATAATACAATTTCTTGCGGAACAGACAAGCGTTTATGTTTTGTATAGTCACAAATCTTAATTATAATGGCAATGTATAGTCAATGTAATGAAAATGTAAATCTTTATAATAATATTTTAAGTTATTGTTTCATTAGCTCCTTATACAGTGTGAGTGTGAACTGAGGTAGTTATATTGCGGGTTAAGGTTCTAAATATGTTGCTGATGACAAACCTCATTTGGCACTAAGCCACGGTTAACAGCTAGTATAAACTAAATTTTCCTAAATGACTTTTTGTAAAGTCAGCTATCTGCCAGTGAAAGTCTCGTGATGACCGCGCTAACCGTTTTAGAGATAGCACTACGTCTGCAGCCACGGTTAACTACTAGTATAAACTAAAATTGCTTGAATTACTTGTTAAAATGTCCGCTACCTGCTGGTGAAAGTTTCGTGAAAATCGGTCCACCCGTTTTGGAGATAGCATTGCGGACGAAGCTGCGGTTAATAGCTAGACTAATTTAGAGTAACATAAGTTACCCGCTGTAATTTCAGTTATCTGCCAGTGAAATTCTCGTCAAAATCGGTCTAGCCGTTTCGAAGATTACCCGGAACAAACAGACAGACAGACAAGCCGATTTTTTTTTAAATTGCATTTTTGTTATCAGTTGCGTGTATACTTTCACATCCAATCAGTAAAAAAAACAACACTTTACTTCATTTTTATTATATGTATAGATTTTAGTTATGATTAGGAAACAGTATTTTTTGGGGATGAAAAGTACTGTCTTTTACATTGTGTACATCTGACATCGTGTATGTTAAATTTCATCATGGTCAGATGAGTAGTTAAAGCGTGAAAAATTAACAAACATATAAATAGACAAAGCCGCAATCCTATTCATAATATTAGCTACGATAGGATCGTTACTGTTGGAATTAGTATTATTAAACAGAAACAAGATATACCGAATAAATTAATTGTATTTAATCTATTAATTACTAGTTGCCCCCGAGAACTTCGTTTCGCCTTAATGTGATTTTTAGTAGATATTTACCAACACATGGAAACATTTTGCTATGCTACCCCATAAAGGCTTTTCGCGTTTCCGGAATACAAACTGAGAAAGCGAATTTTTCAAAGCAAACTGCAGTAAAATGCTAAAATTACATGCGTCAACTCAAAAATGAAAAAAAAGCATAGTAATTACGGATGCGTTCAAGTTGCTAATAGTGATTTGAAGTTGCGTTCACAGTTACAGAAAAAGAAAACTGATTTTTAGGTTTTTCCGTGCAATTTTTCCAATTTTTCTTTCCATAAAAACTTTCCTCAGAGCTTAAGGTATAAATCAAATACAAAATTACTTGAATTGGACCAGCCGTCTTCAAGTTTTGCGGTTAGTAACATATTTTGTGATTCATTTTTATCTATATAGAAGATATATAAAATTACAAGTTTTATTAGCCGCCGATGACTTACGTTCGACTAGTTTTGTTTTGTAATGTAAAACGCTGGCGATTTGGGCTTCTCAGTAGCTGCATATTTCATGGCTTACTTAAACTCAAAAACTACTGAACGGATCTTTATGCAGTTTTCACCATTGGATAAAGTGATTCACGAGGAACATTTTGGATAATTCGTCCAGGATTTTTTTATAATCAGGGTGGGACAACGTCTACCGGGCCCGCTAGTACAAAATAAAGTCTAAATGAATTATGAAGAAAATCATAAATCAATTTTTATTATAGTGAAGCTCTGCGCAGATCGAACATAAAGGATAAGTATAATAAAACTATGTATATAAACTAACAAACCGAAGAGCCCCCGACTTTTCCATACAATTAATTTTTACGAAGCATTTGATAATCGCATGTGTGGAAGAGTCGTATTTGTGTTCTAGCGTCACGTCGCTTCGGCGTATTTTCTTCTTATATTTTTTCTTGTATGGTCGCAGTAAACAACTATAATCTGCTTACTACTACATTCTATTTATTTATGTTATTGATTTGTTCGTCTGAAAATATGTGACTATAAACTATTTTTATATGGCAGTTAGATGATTTACTTTTTCAATTTTTTTTCACGCACCGAGAATAAATTATATTGCATTCTGTTTTGTTACATTCTATTTATTTATGTTATTGATTTGTTCGTCTGAAAATATGTGACTATAAACTATTTTTATATGGCAGTTAGATGATTTACTTTTTCAATTTTTTTTCACGCACCGAGAACAAATAGAGATATAATTATCAGCTTATTGTTTACAATTCGACATTATTAATAACTTTAATGATATAGAGGTCTTCCTAATAAGTTCTTAGATTATAAACGTACTACGCAAAGAGTTCCATAATACAATTTCTTGCGGAACAGACAAGCGTTTATTTTTTGTATAGTCACAAATCTTAATTATAATGGCAATGTATAGTCAATGTAATGAAAATGTAAATCTTTATAATAATATTTTAAGTTATTGTTTCATTAGATCCTGTGAGTGTGAACTGAGGTAGTTATATTGCGGGTTAAGGTTCTAAATATGTTGCTGATGACAAACCTCATTTGGCACTAAGCCACGGTTAACAGCTAGTATAAACTAAATTTTCCTAAATGACTTTTTGTAAAGTCAGCTATCTGCCAGTGAAAGTCTCGTGATGACCGCGCTAACCGTTTTAGAGATAGCACTACGTCTGCAGCCACGGTTAACTACTAGTATAAACTAAAATTGCTTGAATTACTTGTTAAAATGTCCGCTACCTGCTGGTGAAAGTTTCGTGAAAATCGGTCCACCCGTTTTGGAGATAGCATTGCGGACGAAGCTGCGGTTAATAGCTAGACTAATTTAGAGTAACATAAGTTACCCGCTGTAATTTCAGTTATCTGCCAGTGAAATTCTCGTCAAAATCGGTCTAGCCGTTTCGAAGATTACCCGGAACAAACAGACAGACAGACAA
>MU160329.1:39141-50192 GCA_015888305.1 Antheraea pernyi | reverse complement strand
TCAAAAACTACTGAACGGATCTTTATGCAGTTTTCACCATTGGATAAAGTGATTCACGAGGAACATTTTGGATAATTCGTCCAGGATTTTTTTATAATCAGGGTGGGACAACGTCTACCGGGCCCGCTAGTACAAAATAAAGTCTAAATGAATTATGAAGAAAATCATAAATCAATTTTTATTATAGTGAAGCTCTGCGCAGATCGAACATAAAGGATAAGTATAATAAAACTATGTATATAAACTAACAAACCGAAGAGCCCCCGACTTTTCCATACAATTAATTTTTACGAAGCATTTGATAATCGCATGTGTGGAAGAGTCGTATTTGTGTTCTAGCGTCACGTCGCTTCGGCGTATTTTCTTCTTATATTTTTTCTTGTATGGTCGGAGTAAACAACTATAATCTGCTTACTACTACATTCTATTTATTTATGTTATTGATTTGTTCGTCTGAAAATATGTGACTATAAACTATTTTTATATGGCAGTTAGATGATTTACTTTTTCAATTTTTTTTTCACGCACCGAGAATAAATTATATTGCATTCTGTTTTGTGATCTATAAATTATTACTTTATGTTTGTGGGTTATCAGTGTTATTGTACACTAGCTGTTACTCGCGACTTTGTCTGCAAGAAATTTAGCAAGACTTCAACTCATTCTTTATTTTTTATTAGAGATATAATTATCAGCTTATTGTTTACAATTCGACATTATTAATAACTTTAATGATATAGAGGTCTTCCTAATAAGTTCTTAGATTATAAACGTACTACGCAAAGAGTTCCATAATACAATTTCTTGCGGAACAGACAAGCGTTTATGTTTTGTATAGTCACAAATCTTAATTATAATGGCAATGTATAGTCAATGTAATGAAAATGTAAATCTTTATAATAATATTTTAAGTTATTGTTTCATTAGATCCTGTGAGTGTGAACTGAGGTAGTTATATTGCGGGTTAAGGTTCTAAATATGTTGCTGATGACAAACCTCATTTGGCACTAAGCCACGGTTAACAGCTAGTATAAACTAAATTTTCCTAAATGACTTTTTGTAAAGTCAGCTATCTGCCAGTGAAAGTCTCGTGATGACCGCGCTAACCGTTTTAGAGATAGCACTACGTCTGCAGCCACGGTTAACTCATAAGATCTTGCTTTAACATTGGCCACTCTACATTAATATCAATGTAAATCGTCTAAAACTACATTTTTTCAATGGCTGATGATGAATTCGTCAAAAAAGTAAAAACAAATACCAAAATTTCTAGAAAATTCAACTTTCAAATTTTTTTTTCACGCACCGAGAATAAATTATATTGCATTCTGTTTTGTGATCTATAAATTATTACTTTATGTTTGTGGGTTATCAGTGTTATTGTACACTAGCTCTTACTCGCGACTTTGTCTGCAAGAAATTTAGCAAGACTTCAACTCATTCTTTATTTTTTATTAGAGATATAATTATCAGCTTATTGTTTACAATTCGACATTATTAATAACTTTAATGATATAGAGGTCTTCCTAATAAGTTCTTAGATTATAAACGTACTACGCAAAGAGTTCCATAATACAATTTCTTGCGGAACAGACAAGCGTTTATGTTTTGTATAGTCACAAATCTTAATTATAATGGCAATGTATAGTCAATGTAATGAAAATGTAAATCTTTATAATAATATTTTAAGTTATTGTTTCATTAGCTCCTTATACAGTGTGAGTGTGAACTGAGGTAGTTATATTGCGGGTTAAGGTTCTAAATATGTTGCTGATGACAAACCTCATTTGGCACTAAGCCACGGTTAACAGCTAGTATAAACTAAATTTTCCTAAATGACTTTTTGTAAAGTCAGCTATCTGCCAGTGAAAGTCTCGTGATGACCGCGCTAACCGTTTTAGAGATAGCACTACGTCTGCAGCCACGGTTAACTACTAGTATAAACTAAAATTGCTTGAATTACTTGTTAAAATGTCCGCTACCTGCTGGTGAAAGTTTCGTGAAAATCGGTCCACCCGTTTTGGAGATAGCATTGCGGACGAAGCTGCGGTTAATAGCTAGACTAATTTAGAGTAACATAAGTTACCCGCTGTAATTTCAGTTATCTGCCAGTGAAATTCTCGTCAAAATCGGTCTAGCCGTTTCGAAGATTACCCGGAACAAACAGACAGACAGACAAGCCGATTTTTTTTTAAATTGCATTTTTGTTATCAGTTGCGTGTATACTTTCACATCCAATCAGTAAAAAAAACAACACTTTACTTCATTTTTATTATATGTATAGATTTTAGTTATGATTAGGAAACAGTATTTTTTGGGGATGAAAAGTACTGTCTTTTACATTGTGTACATCTGACATCGTGTATGTTAAATTTCATCATGGTCAGATGAGTAGTTAAAGCGTGAAAAATTAACAAACATATAAATAGACAAAGCCGCAATCCTATTCATAATATTAGCTACGATAGGATCGTTACTGTTGGAATTAGTATTATTAAACAGAAACAAGATATACCGAATAAATTAATTGTATTTAATCTATTAATTACTAGTTGCCCCCGAGAACTTCGTTTCGCCTTAATGTGATTTTTAGTAGATATTTACCAACACATGGAAACATTTTGCTATGCTACCCCATAAAGGCTTTTCGCGTTTCCGGAATACAAACTGAGAAAGCGAATTTTTCAAAGCAAACTGCAGTAAAATGCTAAAATTACATGCGTCAACTCAAAAATGAAAAAAAAGCATAGTAATTACGGATGCGTTCAAGTTGCTAATAGTGATTTGAAGTTGCGTTCACAGTTACAGAAAAAGAAAACTGATTTTTAGGTTTTTCCGTGCAATTTTTCCAATTTTTCTTTCCATAAAAACTTTCCTCAGAGCTTAAGGTATAAATCAAATACAAAATTACTTGAATTGGACCAGCCGTCTTCAAGTTTTGCGGTTAGTAACATATTTTGTGATTCATTTTTATCTATATAGAAGATATATAAAATTACAAGTTTTATTAGCCGCCGATGACTTACGTTCGACTAGTTTTGTTTTGTAATGTAAAACGCTGGCGATTTGGGCTTCTCAGTAGCTGCATATTTCATGGCTTACTTCAAATGCGTATAGCGTAAATATTCGTGGAGACATTTCATATACCTGTACATGACGCAGATCAGTCTGAAGACGCGATAGGAAGGTATAGAAATAGGAATATCAGCGAGTATGGGAAGGTTAAAGATATTATGATGTCATGCTCTCGGTAATTTACTTTATATTTTAAATTGTTTTCGCATTTTATCGCGACTAACGTTATACAGGTGAAAGTGAGTTTTCTTGTTTACTACACTTTTACACCTTAGTTACTGAACCGACCATTATAATATTTTGTATGTAGTTTCTCAGAGATACAGAAGTGGATAAAGGGTATTTCATATAGAAAATACAGTTTCCGAGGGGTAGATTAAATCTATATTAACGCGACTGAAGTCGCGAGCAAAAGTTAGTACATTATAATATTTTACCGCTTTGCTTCCCAAAGTGTCCCGAACCTCAGAGTTCTATGATAACTAGCAAGGGGTTGATATCAACGGAAAAAGAATGGGAGTCTACGAGATGCAAATAAGGGTCAACGGTAATGAACACATTTAAACAGGTCGCGTGTTTAATTTTGGCTCTCCATGAATTAAATAATACATATACAAATATTGTCAACTTAAATAATGATTAATTTAATATGAATACGTGTCTATCGACATAAATGATAAAACTACCTAGCAAAATATTTAAAATTAAACAATTTGCCAATAAATCAATAGGTAATAGGTTAATAGGTCTAATAATTTAAGATTATGCACTCATTTCAAATAGTATATCGCATAACTATAACCACATATGTTTATTGGAGAGTTTTTGCGAGACGGTTTTGAGCTCTACTTTTATTTGAGACGGTGTCTTTATATGTGTTATGTGGGTTTTTATATGTCAATGAGTAAACCATATAGCTCCATAGCGTGAAGACGGCCGCACTGACTACCAGTATTTGGTTTTCGAAAATAACTCTCAGGTATGCGTTTTCATTATATCCTTTTTTTATGTCATTGGTGGCAAACGAACACGTGGGTCACAGGATGTTAAGTGATCACCACCGTCCATGGAGACTAACAACATCAGAGGAGTCGTTAGTGTCTTGCCATCCTTTGTCCATCACACTTTTTCAGTACTAATATTATAAAGAGGTAAACTTTGTGAGTTTGCGACGTTCTAGGGGGTAGTCTCAGGAACTACTGGTCCGATTTGAAAAATTATTTCAGTGTTATATAGTTCATTTATCAAGGAATGTTATATGCTATATATCATCACCCTATAACCAATAGGAATGGAGCACCAGTAAAGAATATTTCCAAATCGGGGTATTTCTCCTCTTGAGAGCTTCCGTTGCGTGTAAGCGTTAGCCCAAAGTAACTATTCCACGCGAACGAAGTCGAGTAGATGCTAGTATTATATATTTTAAACAACGCTATATAATAAAAGTCCGTGCGTATGAAGAGCTAAGTGTCCTGAATAGCTGCGACAGTAAGTTGCACACTTGACACACATATTTGAGAGCTAAATGCAACTTACGCTCGCTGTTTACGTCAAACGCATTTTACTTCACATACCAAATGCGGCTCTCGTGTGTAGTAATCTAAGGAAATATCGCTCGCTTGCGGTCCATTGAAGCATAATACGGTGATTGCAAAAGCGGAAAACGGTATAAGTAGAGTGAAAAGTTTTAATGGATTCAACTTATTTGTAATTTAATTAAGGGACACATGAAGCTAGCTAGTCAAGCAAAAATATATTAAAAACAAGATGACTTAGAGCTTAAATTACATTTCAATTTATTTATACAATCTTCTTTTTCTTACCCTTATCCCACATAAGTAGGGTCGGTACAATATGTTTTTCATGTTGTGGTATATGATTTGGCTTAATTTTTGCGATCGGTCGCCTGCCTGACATCAACCTTCCTTGAGATTATTTTGTTGTACCACTGTATTTATGATTATTATTATATAGTTATGAAATCTGATGGGATCTTTTAGCCTTACAATTTTTCTGTAGGCTTTACCTTTAGTAGGCTATTTATAGTGTCCCTTTGAGCGGCACCATCGTTCCGGTTAAAAACAAAGTTATTATGATGTCATGCTCTCGGTAATTTACTTTATATTTTAAATTGTTTTCGCATTTTATCGCGACTAACGTTATACAGGTGAAAGTGAGTTTTCTTGTTTACTACACTTTTACACCTTAGTTACTGAACCGATCATTATAATATTTTGTATGTAGTTTCTCAGAGATACAGAAGTGGATATAAGGTATTTCATATAGAATATACAGTTTCCGAGGGGTAGATTAAATCTATATTAACGCGACTGAAGTTGCGAGCAAAAGTAGTACATTATAATATTTTACCGCTTTGCTTCCCAAAGTGTCCCGAACCTCAGAGTTCTATGATAACTAGCAAGGGGTTGATATCAACGGAAAAAGAATGGGAGTCTACGAGATGCAAATAAGGGTCAACGGTAATGAACACATTTAAACAGGTCGCGTGTTTAATTTTGGCTCTCCATGAATTAAATAATACATATACAAATATTGTCAACTTAAATAATGATTAATTTAATATGAATACGTGTCTATCGACATAAATGATAAAACTACCTAGCAAAATATTTAAAATTAAACAATTTGCCAATAAATCAATAGGTAATAGGTTAATAGGTCTAATAATTTAAGATTATGCACTCATTTCAAATAGTATATCGCATAACTATAACCACATATGTTTATTGGAGAGTTTTTGCGAGACGGTTTTGAGCTCTACTTTTATTTGAGACGGTGTCTTTATATGTGTTATGTGGGTTTTTATATGTCAATGAGTCAAAATCATAAGTTTATCGCATAACTATAACCACATATGTTTATTGGAGAGTTTTTGCGAGACGGTTTTGAGCTCTACTTTTATTTGAGACGGTGTCTTTATATGTGTTATGTGGGTTTTTATATGTCAATGAGTAAACCATATAGCTCCATAGCGTGAAGACGGCCGCACTGACTACCAGTATTTGGTTTTCGAAAATAACTCTCAGGTATGCGTTTTCATTATATCCTTTTTTTATGTCATTGGTGGCAAACGAACACGTGGGTCACAGGATGTTAAGTGATCACCACCGTCCATGGAGACTAACAACATCAGAGGAGTCGTTAGTGTCTTGCCATCCTTTGTCCATCACACTTTTTCAGTACTAATATTATAAAGAGGTAAACTTTGTGAGTTTGCGACGTTCTAGGGGGTAGTCTCAGGAACTACTGGTCCGATTTGAAAAATTATTTCAGTGTTATATAGTTCATTTATCAAGGAATGTTATATGCTATATATCATCACCCTATAACCAATAGGAATGGAGCACCAGTAAAGAATATTTCCAAATCGGGGTATTTCTCCTCTTGAGAGCTTCCGTTGCGTGTAAGCGTTAGCCCAAAGTAACTATTCCACGCGAACGAAGTCGAGTAGATGCTAGTATTATATATTTTAAACAACGCTATATAATAAAAGTCCGTGCGTATGAAGAGCTAAGTGTCCTGAATAGCTGCGACAGTAAGTTGCACACTTGACACACATATTTGAGAGCTAAATGCAACTTACGCTCGCTGTTTACGTCAAACGCATTTTACTTCACATACCAAATGCGGCTCTCGTGTGTAGTAATCTAAGGAAATATCGCTCGCTTGCGGTCCATTGAAGCATAATACGGTGATTGCAAAAGCGGAAAACGGTATAAGTAGAGTGAAAAGTTTTAATGGATTCAACTTATTTGTAATTTAATTAAGGGACACATGAAGCTAGCTAGTCAAGCAAAAATATATTAAAAACAAGATGACTTAGAGCTTAAATTACATTTCAATTTATTTATACAATCTTCTTTTTCTTACCCTTATCCCACATAAGTAGGGTCGGTACAATATGTTTTTCATGTTGTGGTATATGATTTGGCTTAATTTTTGCGATCGGTCGCCTGCCTGACATCAACCTTCCTTGAGATTATTTTGTTGTACCACTGTATTTATGATTATTATTATATAGTTATGAAATCTGATGGGATCTTTTAGCCTTACAATTTTTCTGTAGGCTTTACCTTTAGTAGGCTATTTATAGTGTCCCTTTGAGCGGCACCATCGTTCCGGTTAAAAACAAAGTTCTTTAAGATTATGGTCTGCCTGCTACATATATTGCCATTTTTATGTAACAGAAAACTAGTCAAGTTTGGACTAAAATTTATTTATTATATTTGCCAAATTACATTAAGCGCTGTATTAATTACTAGCTGATACCCTCAGCGTTGTCTTTATTGTTTATTATTTTGACAATACATTTAATAGTAAGCCTTGGTGGCCTATTGATTTGACCGGTGGAATATTATTTCGACGTCCGCAGGCTCGAACCCCGGTATGTACCAACGAATTTTTCGGAATTGTCGTACATTTACTAATTTAAATTGGTAACACTATCGACTGACGGTGAAGGAAAACATCGTTAGGAAACCCGAACCTGAGAAATGTTCTTGTAGTACTACTGTATATGTGGGAACAATATAGAACTGTGGATTTCTCAGAGTTTGAAATCGCCAATACGTCGTGGGCTGGCGTGGTGATTACGCCCACACCTTCCTTCGGGAAGAGGCTTATGGCTCTACAGTGGGTCTCTTACAGGCTGATGATGATAATGATGATTAAATATACAGAGAATTTACTTAGAGAAAGATTGAAAACAAAAATTTACTCTACTTAGAAAATTTCTCTAGTATATTGTAGTGCCTATAAAAATCGTAGTTTCTTAAATATTCATGTAAATGAATAAATACATCATGATAGTTTTTACGAAAGAAGCAAGACTAAAAATATTTGATCCAAATCTATGTCGTAGTCTTTGAGTAATGTGTGCATAAAGGCAAACCTTTACATTTTTTTTTATGTCATAGGTGGCAAACGAACAGGTGGGTCACCTGATGTTAAGTGATCACCACCGTCCATGGACACTAACAACACCAGAGGAGTTGCAAGTGCGTTGCTACCCTTTGGGGGAATGGATTAGGGAAGGGAGAGGGAGAGGAGAGGAGAGGGGAGGGCAGGTGGGCCTCCGGCACTCTCACTGACCGAACGAAACGCAACAATTCAAGCACTGTTACTTCACATCGGTTTTCTATGAGATCCCCCGGCCGAGCCGACCCATTCATGCTGAACCTAGCAATAGTTTCAGCATGGCTCTACCACCATTAAAACCACCACACACCATTATACCTTATTTATACCTGTACCATTTATATATACCATTTTAAAGAGTTGGTATAAAATAATATATCTCTCCACAAATAATACCACAGCAGAATGAAATATTAATGTGTTCAGATATAAAGATAAACTAATATGATAAACGACTTATATAAACTAAATAGAATTTAATATATGAAATAATTTTCTAATATCCGACTACATTCAACGTTACATGATTATTTACGCTAATATAACAAATTTTATTTATCAGACAACAGGGGTCCATTAAAACAAAAACAAATTATATACTAATATATAACTAGGTAGTAAGCTTAAAAGTTTATTATAATTATAAACAATGATAAAAATATAAAACTGTGTTTTTGTAAATATGTTTATGTAACACTTTATCAAAGTTACGATCGCCGTCATTATATCAATTTATCGTTTGAGCTTTAGCGCGTGCCTACGTTGTTTTAGTACAGGACGAAAAATCTGTTTTGTGAAGCAAAAGATTCATTCGAAGAATTTAGGCCGTGGAAATAATCAAGATGGCGGAAAAATAATAGCTATGCTGTAAATGTTGTCGAATGTTTTAAATTGTAAAAAAATGGGTTAATGTAATTTAAAAAATATATTATTTAGATATTAATTTATATATGCATATCACTTACATATTTTAATTATCTATACGTATTAATTGTTATCTATGTTTATTTAGAAGGCCCGCATCGCGCTTACGACTCCCCTGGTGTTGCTAGTGTCTATGGACGGCGGTAATCATTTACCATCAGGTGACCCGCCTGTTGGTTTGCTACCCTATAATATAAAAAAATCATATATACGTTGTAAAAGATAAAATTACAGTGTCTGGCTTTTGTCTGTTGTCTAATCTCGGTAATGGCTTAACCCAATTTGATGTACTTTACTGTCTTATAGAAGAATTCTCAGTATTCTAGGTATTCGAGTACTATGTTACAAATGATTCCTTTTGGTATTAGAGGCTGGGTAATAAGGATAAAATTTAACATATTTCGCTCAAAATCGTTAAACGAGTTATAAGTATGTGTATAGGTGAAGTGGTAATGTCGAAATCGCAATCAAAATCTAGCTAGCTAAAAACTAGTTAAAATATAGTTCAGATGTGGTAGAAGTGAAACATTCAATAATGATAAAACATTCATATAAACCATAATCTATTCTATCTTATTTTCCCAAGTTAAACCGTATAGATGTAGTGTATTTCTCTTTTTAATGCCGTTTTTGTGTTTCATTGACTTTTTTGTTTCAGCGATTTTTGAATCACAACAAGGCTAAAAAATCATCACTACAAAAATAAAAAATAAATGACGATGAATACATAAATAATCACAATATCAATAAACGTTAACATTTTGATCATTAAAATTACAGATAACTAAATAAGGTTTTACATTTCAAAATTAATACAGCTACGGGCATCGTGCATAATTTATAATCAACATTTCTGGTCAAATTCGTAATATTTCATTTCCCCTTTGTTCATGTAAAATAAACCACAATAACAGAAGCGGTACAAATCAGCTAAACGCGGGAAACGTTACCAATTCCAAGGGGGAAATTCCGGTGGGAAAATATCTTTAGAATAAATGTGAATAAATAGGGCTTGCGAGATTAAAAGCGGACCGCTTGATATATGGACGACGCGACGTCGGCGGCGCGGCGCGGCTATATCCTTGGGTGTGGGTTCACGAGTTACTGCGCAACAGATTATATGAAATTGTAAGATTCGTAAATAAAATAATTTCAATTTCATTCAATGTATTATTAGATAAAGAGCGGATTGAATGTGTTTAATAAAATTGTTTTTTCTTTGTTAACGAGAAAGCCAAACCATATATTTAATTAATGTTTATTTTAATTTAAGTTTATTCTTAAATTTAAAATAATTAAAAAGTCTCGTCAAAAAAATTCAGTATTTCGAAGATTAGCCCGGAAAACGTAAAGATTCGTCAATGTTATATCAACATATACTCAAATTCCCTATATGTCACACTAAATTTTATGGTAAATCATTTGTGGTTCAAGCTATACGCCTATGGAACGCACTCCCTTGTGATATTAGGCAGAAAAGATCCGTGACGTTATTTAAAAAATATCTCCACCGGCATTACCTCTCGCTGTCGTAATATAACTATTGTATTGTGTTATTCCTTCTTTTGTTTTTTTTTTTACTTTTATCTATAGGTTTTGTATTTTTTATTTTTTTTGTCTATTTATATTGCCACCCGGTAGTTATGAAATTAAAATGTCTTGTATTATTATTATGTTATTTATATGTATAGACTAGCTATACCCGCAGCTCCGCACGCGTTTTTTCAATTGTATTAAAGAAATATAAAATCAAAATCAAAATCAAAATATCCTTTATTCAATTTAGGCCCTGAGAAGGCGCTTATGAACGTCAAAGCTACTACCGGTTCGGAAAACAGCCCAGTCATCGAGAAGAACCGGCAAGAAACTCGATCTGGTTTATTTTTTCATGTCATATATTTCTATAGTAATATAAATATTCACATTCGTTATTAGTGGATGCACAGAGAGGGGCGTCATTTCCAGACGTCACAATCATTCACGTATTGATCCACCCTATAATAGCCTTTAGATATTAAAACCCGCTTGACATGGTTCTTGAACTCACTATCAGGCAAATCGGTAATGTGTTTTGGGACTTTATTATAAAACTTAACACTATTACCTAAAAAACT